>WTSP01007884.1:0-12190 GCA_025331215.1 Actenoides lindsayi | reverse complement strand
AGACTTAAAAGTCTTCATTCTGCTCCCGTAGTGGTGCTACAAGCAGTAGACTGCTTGCTTCGTTCTGGCTGGGCATTCTTTTTCTTTTTTTTTTTCCTGTAATATAATTCAAGAGAAGATTTTGAAATATTAAAAAAACCCAACCGAGTAGTCTTCCCTCATCCCATCTCCGTGCCAAGGATTTACAGAGTGCCAGGTACTGTCACCCCTGCAGTGAAGTGGGCAGCACCGCGTAACAGAGTATGCAGCAGGTTGGAGGAGGGAACTTATTTAAAAGGTGGTTGCTTTGAATTTCAGCTTGAGAAGACAGAAGTTCTCTTTTAGAAGCTCCTACATGTATTTAATCTAGAACATGCAAAGAGAGAAATTTGGTAATTCTTATAGAGTAAAAGCATCGAAAACAATTGTTGAGTGCTACAGGGTAGGAATAACAACTAACTAAGACTGTCCGGGTCTTCCTGAAGGAGTTAGCTGGAGTTACCCTATTCAAATTATTCCAGCAATGCTGGTCTGGTCAGAGTAAGGGTGGTCTGTGCAGTATGGGAGATGGGTTTCCTCCTGTTAAATTGTGTTTCTTCATAGAAAAAAAAAACAAATGTAGGTTCATATGACAGCTTCTTCTTGCCTCTTAAGGTACAAGACATTATGTGTTTTGGTTTTTGCTATGAATAGCAGATAGTTCACCTTCTGATAAGGCATTGGATACTAGTGTTTGTCTGACTGCATCAGTGTTACATGCTGTTTTGCCAACTTTTAGCCCAAGTTCTATGAGGACAGACAGCTTGCAAACTGATAGTGAAATGATGGACAAAGACCTATTTGAAAATCATGACTCATATGATATACCCATCTGTCCACCTTCCAGCCTTGAAAATGTCCTCATAGCAGAACATGAAAAACATCACCACATAACTTCATTTGTATTCATTCTTGGCCACAAAATCATACAGTATGATTTATATATTGATATATTACCATTTATGTTTTATTGACAGATATTTCCACCAGTTTAGCCAATATAGCTTAGAATCCCTTTTATCTTTCCCTTCCTTTTCCTCCTTTTCCCTCCTTTTCCCTCCTTTTCCCTTTTCCTCTTTCCCCTTTCCCCCTTTTCCCCTTTCCCCTTTCCCCTTTTTCCCCTTTCCCCTTTTTCCCCTTTCTTTTTCCCCTTTCCCCTTTTTCCCCTTTCCCCTTTCCCCTCCTTTCCTCTCCTTTCCCCTTTCCCCCCCTTTCCCCTTTCCCCTTTCCTTTCTCTGAGGTACTGCACTCTTAAAATAGCCTCAAGTTTGTTTCAGATGAGAGGAACATTTTCTGGCAGCTTCATGCACAAATGAGTATAAATGAGATGCTTTACAGTAGCTAATACAAAGTGTAGGTGATGTGACAGTAAATTTCCTTCCAAGGACAAAGCCTGCATTATATGTTCATAAGCAAACAACACTGACAGAAAAGCTGAAACTTATCTATGGAAATGGCTGTATTGAGACCAGAGCATTTCAGTACATATCATGTTATGACTAAGCGAGACATTGGTTCAATTAATCAACACAAAGGTTGTTTTTTTTTCCCGATGTACAAAGCCTACTTTGTAACCATAAAAGAATTCCATTAAGAAACACTAGTGCCTGCTGCTAATAGCCCCAGGTGTGCCAAAGTTGTGCAATCAGTGCAGAGCTGCATTAGCTCTTGGTGAACTTGATCACATTGGCAGCAGGCTTCACATTTCAGCATAGATACAGAGTGCCTCGGATTTATGGACCCTACCATGCAAGAGAAGCTGTCCGTCAGACCACATGGTATGTTGGGGGAACCCATTCTGCTTGATAACCATATGTGTTTTGCTGGGCTTAGATTGTGTTAAGTGCAAGAACTATATTTCTGGTTTTTCCATTACATAGAAGAACATCTACAGCACGGCTTTTCACTCAGCAGTCCATGGGTCACATCCAGCTCACAAAGGTCAACTAAGCGCTCTGCCAGCAGTACTGACAGGCTCATCTGTGCTGCCAGCAGGATTCAGGAGGGACCATCAAAAACCTGGTTGAAACACTGCTGGAGTGTCTTGACACTTCAAAACACAAAACAAACTGCTGGGGTAAACCTGTCAGGAAAAGAGCTGCAAAAGGCCTGCCTAAGACAGCTGGGTTGGGTCTGGAGCAGAGAGATACAGAATCAGGGACCAAAAATCCTTTCCCACTGTTCACACCTAGAGCCCAGCTTTTCCTATCATGTTGAGTCAAAAGCGGCCAAAATAAAACCAGACAAAGCTTTCTTTTCTCTCCCCTTCTTTTGAAGCTGATAAAGCTATACATAGCATCTTAAATAAATTCAGTATAATGAAAAGAACATCACTATTGTATTCCTCAAGCCATACGCCTCTGAAAAGGAGGTCTGTTTTAGGCATCCTTGAGAGACAAAGTGGAGTGAAGGAATTTTTCAGTTATTATCTTGCTTGCCATCCGCAAGGGTGCTTAACATGCTCCAGTGGACTTTTCTGCAAGACTGATGTGTTTAGATGCCACCAACAAATATGAAATAAAACCTTTAAAAAGCAATATGTCTTTCCCTGTTGAGAGTTCCTAGGGAAGAAGTACAAAAACAGATAATACCACCTATTGAAATAACAACAGAGTAATCCCAGAATAGACCTGTCTCAAGATCTGTCACTAAACTTGTTAGTCCTTTCAGTGTCTCCTTCAGCTTCCTGGTTAAAGAGGCTCAATGTCAGACAACAGATATAAATAATTTTTGGGTAAGCAGCTGTGGATTTATGATTGTGCCATTGAACCATAGAGACAAATAAAATGGGCAGCACTGCAAAAATCTCTTTGATCAATAAATGGCACACAAAAAGCCCATGTCAACATCCTTGTGGAAAACCACTGTTCTTTCCTTTTAACCACTGTTTACACCAATGATTACTAATATGCCTGATCTAATTGCTGAAGCCACAAAAAAAATTATGATATTGGGTTGGGAGGAAATCATTAGCTTTGCTTATAACCTCCTGGTTCCTTCCCACTTGCTAGAGTAGAGCACAGTTGTGATAATAATGGGCTGTCAATGAAGCTGCAGGATGGCTCAGTGCTTGAGGAGAGAAACATCCCGTCTCCTGGGGCTCTGGGTAAATACAGAAATTCCTTGGCTCTCTGCACTGATCAGTCTTCACACTCAGGAAAGAAAAAAATTCTGACTCCTATGGAAAGAGGTACCAGTTACCACAAGTGCCTCTGTCAATAAAAGTCTGCTGATGACAATTCCATGTTGTCTGATGAAAAACCCCTGATGCTGTGTATTCATCTGCTATTCAAAGATAATATATTTCTATATTGTAGCTGTACTTTCATGCATACAACAACAACAACAAAAGTTATTTAAAAGTGGCAGCTTCTTTTTAATCAAAAAAAGACTCCAGTGAAGAACAGAATTCTTCAAGGTAAACAGCCATACAAACCTACAGCAGCAAGACAGCCTCCGCAGCACAGACCTCAAGTAAAAAGTGGCCAGCAGGCTCTCAGTCTCCATAAGAAGTGCTTTTGCCTTTTTAGCAAAAACGTTAAGTACCACCTCATTCACATTTTATACAAAATTTCAAACTGCTTTCTGTTGATGTATTCACCAGTTGCACATGTAGTTTGTTGCGTGTTCACATGTCGAGAGGCACAGCTTCTTGTACATTTGCATAAATTGTATGTCAGTGGCTTCACGCCTCGATTCAAAGTTTTACTGAGTATCAGCTCATTAAATTCATTATAAAACTGCCACTCCAGTTATATAAGTGATATCTAAACGTGCAATTATAAACAAGTTTCTAAAAGATGCAATTCCTGTTGGCCAAGTTCGTTGCAAAAGGGCAGTCTGTCATGAGTAGCCACTGAGGTACTCATAAACCCACATGGATGCATCCAGAATTTTGTCTTGTTTTCCTTATATGAGTTTGTTCATATTTTTTCCTTATGAAGGTATAAAAGCACATCGATATTAATGTCTTAATTTTCAGCTATGAAGTGTATCGATGACTAACATAGTGCTATATAGTGCACTAAAGTGCACTATAAAGTGCAGTACAGATGGTTCAGGTCTGAGGATCAAAGCATGCAATGTTTCTGAGTACATAAAGTGGGATGAGGGCAAGAGATGGTAGTCAGGCACCAGAGAAACCAGATGAGGAAGAGTTAATGAGACAGCTGGCTCATCGTAAGACCTTCTGTAACATACATCCATACCATGGAAGGCTGGCAGTGCTGGCCTTGCCAAGAAGTTTAGTTAACTAGACACCAGAGAAGCACAGTAAGAGACCTTTCCAGAAAGCATAATTGGCAATCTTACCTAGAGTTCAAGGTATAATTACCTTACCCCACATAATCATTCTGCCAGGAGCTGAATGACAACAGCAAAAGCTCATGCTTTTGTGTCACCAATCTATCTTGAGCCTCCAGAAAAAAATTAAACTTTGTGGCACTTAGTGAGCTGAATTTCTATTTGCAAGTATCAACTAATTGGCTTCATAACCTGTAAGGATGCTGTTGATGAAAGAAAAGCAAAGAACAACAGAGAAATAATACAGGTAACATTCAACACTTAATTAATCCTTCTGCACCCTATGATTATTTATAGTGCTCCTCTCTGTGTTGCTGAGGAGGCAACTGCTAGGCCATCTGTTTTCTTCCACCCTCCCTTCCAACTGTGAAATCCCAGAGCTCTTGTCATCAACCCCACTGGTACAAAAGCACCCTGCAACATCAGCAGATAATGCAATGCTCTTTGGTAACTCCTGCTACATCACTAGCTGCTCGAGCTCACTGATACAGCTTTGCTGGTGACTGTTATTCCAGCACTCTTGTAAGGAACAGAGAACACAGTCTTCTTGCTTACAGGAACATTTTTTAACAGACTGCTTCTTACCCTCTTACTCTTACTTACCCTCCTTCTTACAGGAGCTGCAATTGATTCTCTTGCTTCTTTTTTTCTTGCTCTATGACTCTTGCATTACAAGGACAAAAGATCACTTAAGGAGCAGCACGATTTACAGGCTAGGGAAAAAAACCCCAAACCAAATAGGAAGAATAATCTCTCCCCACTTCTTACAAATTAGTTCATGGACTACAACACAGGGAGCCTTACTGTGCTCACTCTGAAGCATGGGTTTGTTCCTGAGACCCTCATATCCCAGATAAATCCCTAAGCCACATATCTTTGCCTGTCTTGAGCTGATGGAGTGAATCCCTTTTAGAAGATCTAATTCTGTGCTAAAGTAGAAGAAAACTAAACACTAAAACACTAGTATTTGTCACTAGAAAAAAAAATTAAAAAATTATTGAGTTATAATCAGCCTTTTAAGCTTCAGTGACTTTTTATTTTCGAGATGGTATTAGCAAGCTGGAAAAAATCTGCAGATCATTCACCAGCGAAGACACGTTCAGCCATGGCAGCCTTGGGGGAAAAAGAAATCACAAACCCCAGCAACAGCATTAATAAAAGACAAAAGATAATGGGCTTGATGCAACCCCACAAGGCAGAGCTTTTAAATTGTACTCCTGACACTTTCTGTGTCTTTAATGTTGGTGATCTTTTTCTACAAATAAAACACTTAAATATTTTGTTTTCATTTTACTGTAACAAGTCTACATAGGTGAGCACAAGGAGAGGTAGACAAAACGGTTCTTTAAACAACAAAACCACCTATCTGTCTTGTGGGAAAAGCTGAAAGAATGGTATCTCCTCCCATAAGCTGTAAAGATAAGTAACCCCTGACACCTTCCACTAATGCGTGCAGCATGGGGAGCAAACAGGAGGAGTCAGAAATCTGTCTGCAGGTACAGGGCTAGGACCTCACTGGGATCACAGAGACACAGTGGGATGGCTCATGTGAGTGGTGTGCTGCGATGGAGGGCTATGGGCTTTCAGCAAGAAGAGGCAGGAAGGCAAGGAGAGGGAACTGTCCTTTATGCAAGAGAGCAGCAAGAATGAGTGGGGCTCTGCCTGGGGATGGACGATGAGCCAACTGAGAGCTTATGGGTCAGGAGTAGTGGGTAGACAATATGAATGACATTGTAGTGGGTGTCTGCTATAGACCTCCCAAACAGGAAGAAGTAGATGAAGACTTCTGCAAACAGCTGAAAAAAGCCTCACATTCTCAGGCTCTGGTCTTCATGAGGGACTTCAACCACCCTGATACTTGCTAGAAGGACAGTATAGCAGTGCTTAAGCAATTGGCAAGATTTTTTTGAGTATATTGATGACATCTTAGAATACAAATAGTCAAGGAACCATCAAGGAAATGTGTTCAGATGGACCAGATACGTGCTCTTACTTGATACTTACTTACAAGGACGTGAAAGTCAGAGACAGTGTTGGCTGCAGTGTCCATAAGATGGTGGAGTTCAGGATCCTAGAAGAAGGGAGCAAGGCAAAAAGCAAGATCACAGCCATGGATTTCAGGAGAACAGATTTACAACCTCTTCAGAGGCTTGCTTGGAAGAATCCCATGGATTATCACACTGCAGAGAAGAGGGGTCAAGGAAAGCTGGCTAATACTCATCACCTCCTCCAAGCTCTATAAAGATCAGTCCTAATAAACAGAAAATGAAGCAAAGTGGCAGGAGGCCTGCATGGATGAGCACAGAGCTGCTAATTAAACTTGGACATAAAAACAAAATGTGGAATGAACTGGTGAAAGTAGCAGCAGATGACCCAGGTAGAGTTGCTGTCTGATCTTGGAGGAATGCAGCTAGGAAAGCCAAGGCTGACCTGGAGTTGAATCTGGCAAGGGGTGTAATGTGCAATAAGAAAGGAATCCATAAATACATAAATAGCAAAAGAAAGAGGAGGGAATACGTGAACTCACTGCTGAGTGGGGCAAGGCAATGGGTGACAGATTACATGGATAAGGCTGAGGTATTCAATGCCTTCTTTGCCTCATTTTACCATTCATACTGTCCTTCAAGAGACCCAGGTCCCTGGGACCAGAGGGAAAGTGTGGAACAAGGAAGACTTACTGTCTGTGGAAGAGGACCAACTTAGGGAGCACTTAAAAAAAATGGACCTACATAAGGCCACAGTGAGAGATGGCATGCACCATCCATCAGTGCTGAGAAGGCTGGCTGATGCAATTATGAGGCCACTGTCAATTACGTTTGAACAGTCATGGCAACTTGGAGAGGTTTCTGAAGACTGGAAGAGAGCAAATATCACTCCCATCTTCAAGAACGGCAAGAAGAAAGATCTGGGCAATTATAGGATGGCCAATGGCACTTCAATCTATAGGAACATGATGGGGAAAATCCTCCTAGAAAGCATTTCCAAAGATCTGAAGGATAAGACGGTGACCAGGAGTAGTCAGCATGAATTTATGAAACATGCTTGACCAACCTGATAGCCTTCCACAATGAAGTGACTAGCTTGGTGGTCAAAAAGAGAGTAACGGATGTTGTTTACCTCAACTTCAGTAAAGCTGTCTCCTGTAATATCATCATAGCCAAGCTAACAAAGTACAGGTTAGATGAGTAAATATTGAGGAGGACTGAAAACTGGTTGAATGCCCAGGTCAAGAAGATTGTTATCAGTGGCACAAAGTCCAGTTGGAAGCAAGTCACCAGTAGTGTACCCTAGGTGTCAAAATAGGGACCAATACTGTTCAAAATCTTCATAAATAACTTGGACAGTAGGATAGAATGTGCCCTCAGCAAGTCTGCAGATGATAAAATCCAGGAGCAGTGGCTAATGCACCACATAGGTTTGCTGCCTTACAGGTAGACTTCAACAGGCTGTAGAAATGGGCAGAGAGGAATATCATCTAGTTCAAATGCGAAGTCCTGCATCTCGAGATGAATAATGCCAGGCAGAAGTACATGCTGGGGGCTGGTAGGATGGGGTAGGGAAGAAGAAACCTATTTGATTTGCCTGCTTGGTTCACAGGACCTTCAGGAGCTGATAATAAGGGAAAGGGAATGAATATGTGACTTGCCTGGTCACAGGGAATGGCTCCCTGCCTCATAAAATGGCATTAGTTATGCTAATCACATTACCCGGGGTTGGGACCAGGGAGTACCAGTTACAAGGCTGTGGTGGTTGATCCTTCCCCTCCACTCAGTACTCATGAGGCCACATCTGTAGTGCTGGATCAAGTTCTGAGCTCCCCAGTACAAGAAGGACATGGACTTAATGGAGAAAGTCCAGCAAAGGGCTGTGCAGATAATTAAGGAACTGAAGCATCTTGTACATGAGGAAAGGCTGAAAAAGCTGGGACTGTTTAGCTTGGAGAAGGCTCAAAGGGGTTCTCATAAAGTTGTTCTAGACATCATTCCCATACCTGATGGGAATGAAAAAGGAAGAGGGAGCAAAATGCTTTGCAATAGTGCCCACTGACAGGACAAAAGGCAATGGGCAAAAATGAAACCGCATGAAATTCAATCTGAACATGGGAAAACACTGATTTTTTCTTTTTTGCTGTGAGAATGGTCAAATACTGGAGCAGGTTGCCCAGACATTTTGTGAAGTCTCCATCCTCGGAGATATTCAGAAGGTGTCTGGACATGGTCCTGGGCAAGCAGCTCCAGGAGGCCCTGCTTGAGCAGAGGCTTGGACCAGAAGACCTCCAGAGGTCACTTCCAACATCAACCAATCCGTGACTCTGTGAAGTCAAGCTATGACTTGTCCCTTTCATATCTATGATGTTTCTAACACCGCTATTACTCTTTTTAGCTTTGTTTCCTGGGGCCTTTAACTGTTGCACGAAAATTTCAGATGAAATTCCCAAAGGAATTCTCCGAAGAGTGGAGACGTTTGAAATCCAGAGAGCAGATGGCCTGTGTCACCTAGAAGCTGTTATGTAAGAGATTTTTTGGGTCCTTCATTGTGAAAGGGGTACTGTCAAGTCAAAACCTATTAGGTGCCATTTAAACAAGTTAAATCTCAGAATGATAACACAAATTCAGTGAAAAACAAGACTGTGTGTGACTTAACTGCCCTTCCTTGTGCTATTTAAACTTCTGACTGCTAAAATTGAATTTCCTTTTCAGTAGTAATATTGATTGCTATTCAGCCTACACTAACTTTGGCACTTACTTTACTTTCAGAATAGAAGAACAACTCATGCACCTTAAGACTTCCCTGTTTTTTCCCAACTATTAATCCTCTGCAAACCTTGCCTAAACTCATTACATCACCTTTACTTTGTTACATAAGCTTTTACGCTTTTGTTCGATTTTGCTTGTTTGCCTGTTTGTTTCTTGTTTTGGTTTGTTCTTTTTAGCTGATGCAATATCACACTGTTTGGGTTAAATTGATAAATTCCCAAATAATCCTGGACATTTTTTATCTCTGGACATTTCCACAATGTTTGTGACACTAATAGTAACAGTCTACTTATTTATTGGCCATAGAAATATACTGGTTTGCACTCTTGTTCTTTTCAGACCCACTAAAGTAGTAAAGTTTTTTTTATATCTTGGAAGACATGTGTAATCATGTAAACCCTAGATCCTAACTTACATATTTGAAACCAGACAAAAGTGAGTAGACATAGTATAAAATATAATTTAAGACTAACCAATTCTACCTTTGTGGTCTTCATAGATGAGTGATAAGTATGTTTGTTTCAAAAAGTTGGGGTTTTAGAATTTTTTTCTTTGAAACTGACAGCTAATTTTTTTCTCTGGCAGTCTCTACATAGAAGGCAGAAAATTCTGTGTGAGCCCACGGATTAGAAAAGTCAAAAAATGGATGAAGAAGAATAAACACAAGATTCACAGAAAAAAAAATAACGGTAGAAAGCGGAGAAGAACCAAAATTATTAAAACAAAAGAAAAGAAACAGTAACACAATAAAGTAAACCCTAAGATACCTGTGGCATATGGCATGGCAAACAAAGATACCAGAATTCATCAGTGCTGGATGATTGTAGCATTAAAATGGCTTTTACAAATATCTATGTGCTAGAGAAAGCAGTAGCAGAAAACATCACCTGTACACAAGAACAATGCTCATCAGATTACCCGAGAAATGACAAGGTGTTTCTGACAACGTCTTGTAGCAAGTTCTTGATATACATCCTAGATCTATTGGTAGACTTAAATCCTTCTCCCTCCCACCTTGCTTTCATGATAGCCTCCACTGTGATTTCCATTTTAACATGCAGTATGCAGCTCCTTCGCTCTGCTCCATTTTCCCAGATCCATTCTTGGTCTTTATTCTTCCTTTGCAATCACCTTTGTGCTGTTGCCTGTTATGTTTCTATTCTTCCAGTCATTACTTTTTTTTTTTTTTTTTTTCTTCTTACATAATTTTACAGATACCTTTTCAGGTAAGTTTCAGTTCAGTTTAATTTGGCCTAAACTGTCTATCTTTTACCTACTCCTAACAACCTTTGCTCTCAGATGTTATTATCATGAAATACCATTTCAGTGATAAAAGTCCAGCCTTTTCATTGGGCTCAAACTGTGCCATCCAAGGCTGTGCAGTGAGGATAACGTCTATTGCTTTTGTTCATTCAATTCCCTGCTCAAATCCTTCAGCTGAGTCCTTCCTACACTCTTTGCTGAATTCCTCATAATTAGCATTCAGGACTGCATGTGTCAGTCAAGGCTTTTCTTTGAGGACTAACAGTGATGCCAGTCTGGCTAACCGCTCCATAGCCTCCTTCCCACTGCACAGCACTGCCTTCTCCTGTGTGACACAGTCTCCAGTTCCCTCCCTCCTTCTTTGGAAACCTCAAAATAATTTCATATTTCCACAAAGTCATCTCAGTCAAAGGCACTTTTCCTCAGAGATGCATACATGGAAAGCAGCAAATTAGGGAAAAGAGAGGTCTTAAAAAGAGTAAGTGCCATATAACCCATACTTAAAGTATTTACCTAGTGAGCTAAAAATACTCAATATAGTAGCATAATTCTGTTCTTCCTCTGTTTCCGCTGTTAATTACTATTTGTTTTCATTCACTGCATTTGATTTAAATTAGATCCTCAGAGTTTTCTCTTGTATTTGTTTTGTAATTGTTATGTGTAACTACACACTGGAACAGGCTGCAGGCATGGCAGATGACAGTAGATAGAAGCAGCTGCTGACAGGTTCCATAAATAAAATAAAGATCTGGAGCAAGGTCATTAGACAATAGGTAGCATACTCCCACAGATGCATATCTGATGAAAGAAAACAATGCCTTCCAAAACAGGTAAGAGAAAATGAGAAACATTGATTATCTTCTCTGATTAGCCAACAGCCTTCTGAGAAGGATGAGGCAACTCATCTAACTCTTCTTCCAGTTTCTGGGGAATGTTGTGTACACCATGTACATTGGCTTAACTCCCTCCTCTGCCTGCTGAAATGACGTTCAGGAAGCCTTCTGCCAGGAGCTGGGATTGCTCTCTGTGACTCTGAACATGCGCAGGAGATCTTCCTCCCAAACGCTGTTTGGCATGCGGGGGAGGCAGAAGATGTGACTGTGGCTGATGCAAACTGAAATGGCACATGTTCTCCACAATTCCATTTGCACTCTGATGCTCCATTGCCTGGACATCCCATGGATATAGCGAATGGGTATTAAGACAGAATCCAGACCTCCTGGTCTCAGGTCAGCATAGTACCAGGACCATGAAATTGCTTAAATACATTACACTGCAGTATCAGTATCTTACTGTTTCTGGCAGTTCTATTTACTTTCTTCCACATGTTCTGCTCTGAATTCAAGATTTTACCTTCATGCTTTCCTCTTGAGTCACAGATTTCTAGGTAGGTTTTTGATGGCATCTCAGCTCCTCACAGCTTTCCCAGCAAGCAAACAGTGGCCTTTTGATTGTGTAAAGTACACCCTCAGTACTAGCTACCTATTTTCCATGGTTGCTCTATCAGAGATGTTTAGCATTTCACAGGATTAGAGTATACAACTAATTTTCCAGGATGACAAAGGCATGTCTGAGGTCCCTTTGAACCATCTGGCTCCTTTGCTTACAGGGTCATTAAATATTGCTACTTGATAAAGGCAAATCAGGAAACTTTGGGAGCTTGGAGAAGAAAGGGAGCAAAGGCAAACTGAATGGATAAGGAAAAGGGAAACTGTAGCTCTAGATGAGACTGCAGCAGTGCTGCCATCAAGAGTGAAAACTCCTGGATACAAGGGGAAGGAAGGGAAGGGAAGGGAAGGGAAGGGAAGGGAAGGGAAGGGAAGGGAAGGGAAGGGAAGGGAAGGGAAGGG
>WTSP01007879.1:0-21026 GCA_025331215.1 Actenoides lindsayi | reverse complement strand
CGTCAAGCCAGTTCTTTATCCACTGAATTGTCCATCCATCAAATCCATATTTCACCAGCTTGGAGACCAGAATGTCAACCTTCTCCTCTTTATTTTTATTAAAGATAATTTATTTTATTATTAAAGAGAATGTCAATCTTCTCCTCTGCCCTATTGAAGAGGGGAGTGAGTGAGGAGCTAGGTGGGCATCTGGCAGCCAGCAAAGTTCAACCCATGACAGCATACTACTTTACTTGAAGAAACCAGAGTTCCATCTGTAAACCATCCTGACCCTTTCAGAAATATTAGAGACTACATAAGAAATGTCATAGAATAAGAAAGAAAGAACAGTCAAAACTGTTCTGATTTATACAATATAAATGTATAAAAATACTGAAAGTATGCATGGACTGACTCATACAAAGATTACCAAATTTTTTTTGGCACAGAACAGGCTTTAAGAGGACTTGGCCAAAGTTCTCTAAAAATATTAACACAGCAAATAAATTTCCAGTGCTACATTTTAGTTAAGGAAATTGTGACTGTGTTTAGAAAGAGATTAAAGAGGACACAGTATCTCTCTTTTCTACTTCAAATAAAAAAAAAATAAGCAGTACCTGTTATACAACATACAGTTTAATAACCCTCCCCTATCTCTCTGAAATTGAAGATCACCTAAAGACAGGCACTTTTAGTAGAATATTTAAAGAACTTTGATAGTAAAACAATACAAATAGT
Organism: Actenoides lindsayi; assembly: GCA_025331215.1. NCBI lineage: Eukaryota > Metazoa > Chordata > Aves > Coraciiformes > Alcedinidae > Actenoides > Actenoides lindsayi. The sequence continues at coordinate 20,309 of WTSP01007879.1, read as the reverse complement.
AGTTCCCAGATGAATACAGAGAACATATTTGAGTCACCATATTGTCAGGAGTTAGTTAGTGAAGCTTCATTTCTTTTACAAAGCAGGTCCTTTCATTGAGTTAGAGCTTTACTTTTGCTAAGATCTAGAGCTCTTTTCCATGAATAGGATCATGGGTTCTCAGATTTGCAGAAAATTAAATACTACTTCTAAAAACCAACCCAATTAAAGCAAGGGTCTGTATTTTGATAAAGGAAAAGACAGTTTTAGGGGAAAAAACAAAAATTCCAAAGATCTGCCTGATGTTACCTAAGGATAGCAGTACACTTTAACACAAATATGCTTCCAGCAGAGAAAGAAAAGACAAAACATCACTTTAAACAGCTTTATTGAGAAGAAATGTAAATGTTGGATGAACAGATAGTAAAACTTCCTGTGCTATTTTCACATAGGGATAAGCACAAACCCTTGGGCATTCGTAAAATTAAGGTATTTCATTGCACTAGAAAGGCTGCTTATCAGGCAACAGTGCATATGGAGGATCAAGGATTCTCTTACATTGTCAAGAATGCAAAAACTGCGTAAAGCTTAAACAAGCAATTAAATGTTAAAGCTCAGCTGCTAGAGGTACTGTTTCCGATTTAAAATATGCTTAACACCACATTAATGAAAGGAAGTAAAAAGGGCTTAACTGCATAAAGGCAGGATATATCCCAAAGTAAGGCTTTTCTGTTTCCTTTTTCCACCAGGACACCAATTCCCCTCCAAAACGCCTAGAAGCAGTTTTCACAAAAGAGCAAAACCATTTCAGGTGTGTCCACAAGGCTGGGCAACTGATATGTGCAATGGGACAAGGGAAAGAAAAACATTTTGCAAGATGAAATGGTAAAAGGTAGACACATGTATAGAAGTTTTAAAAAGCATATTCCAATTTATAAATCCCACTTCTGTATTAAAGAGAATTAGCAGTTGACTGCAAGTGCAGTTGAATGGCACAAAAAGTTGTGTAAGGCTATGTGACAATTGTCCTTTCCAGGGGACAAGTGTACTTTTTATCAGCTGCAAATAAATCGGTCTCCTGCATCTCAACAACAATAGGAAAAGTTTCAGTCCTTGGCTGGGGTAAAAGATTCCCGTCATCATATCTTAATGTTTGAAGAATAATCCTGCTGAATATATTAGAGGTAATGAATTCAGAGGGAGAAAAAAATTATAAAAACAGACAGAAAAAAGGAAGGCTTTCCATGTATTTCAGTAGAGTTGAGGTACAAGTATTTCTACAACCCAGACTCCCTGAAAGCACACATACACCAAGGTTAAGTTTTTCCTCACTACAAAAAGAGAGGTACAAGCAAGAGTTTACTGGCAGAATAGACAGACTTCAGCTTTAGTCATAACAGGCGGGATGTTGCAAACACCATTCCACAGCGGCACTTTCTTACTGCTGAGCAGTTGAGGGAGTGAAGGGATCACTGAAACACACTGTCTTCAAGTTCCAGCCTACAAACACTGCATTGCTGCCAAGAGTTGAGAATTATTTCAAGCCTAGGCATGAGACAACCAGGACATGAACACAAACTCCAAGAAGAAAGGAGAAAAAAAACCCACCACAAAAAAAGCCAAAACTAAAAACAAACAAAAAACCAACAAAGAAACACCCAACAAAACAACCAACTAGGTACAGCAAACAGGGTATTTTTAAAAAGATGCATATATTAAGCAGTTAGAAAAGAGGTGCTCATTCTCAGTATATAAATATTTATATCTGATAAGATGGCTTCCTTGAAGAATGCAGGATACAGGGGGAGGGCACCATAAGGATCAGCATTTTTCATGCTTGCTCTGAAAAGCAGGCTACATTGTTAGGGACTTTCTGTAAATGACCAAAGAAGTCTATATGGTTAATAATACTGAAGAGAGTCATTGCCTGTACTGAAATGCTTTAATACATCTTTCCAGGATAAAAATTCCTTTCCTTAAAGGGGATAAGAACATTCACATTATTGTTAATGCTAATGGTTTATTTACTCTAAGTCACAAATCTGCAGCATGGGGAGGTTTATTTACTGTAGCTGACAAATTTCTCCCCTGTGGGTACTTTAGAAGTCATCTGTTTTTCAGTACCTAGTAATCAAGAAAATTTGTTACAAGTCACATAATGGTTGTGGGGCTGTCTTTGACTAGAGGGATGGGGGGGAATAAAAATGAATAAAAAAACCAAACTGCAAAATTGTAATACAATGCTCTGATTTTCCAACATAATAGATCTAAAAGAAAAATCTTTCAATTCTGATTCAAGCAGAAAATTAAGACAGTTATGAAAACAAGCCCACTGAACTCTTTAAATAACCTCACATTTGCAAGCTTTTAACAGGCTACTATCCAGTGCCCAACTACACACGTAAGTACAGCTCTGCCGGCATGGAACAATGAAGTTGTGTGGTGGCAGCAGGTTGAGCACTAGGAAGAGTTACCCTGAATTCCATGTCCTCAAGAGACCTGTTTCCTCAGCCAAGGCAGGGACAGAAAAAAATAAAATAAGGATGAAACATTTCTATGAGGAGTTGTAAAAAAGGTCACAGAGATGAGGGCCAACAAAAAAACAGAATCATCAAGGTTGGAAAAGATCTTTAAGACTACGAACCATTAATGCTACTCTACCAAGTCCACCACTAAGCCATATCCCCAAGCACCACATCTATGTGGCTTTTAAACTCAACCACCTCCCTGGGCAGCCTGTTCCAGTGCCTGACAACCCTTCCAGTGAAAAAAAAATTTCCTAATGTCCAGTTTAAGCCTTCCCTGGTGCAGCTTGAGGCCATTGAGTATTGTAGAGTATTGCTCTCCCCTCAGCCTCCTTTTCTTCAGACTAAAATAGCCCCAGTTCCCTCAGTTGCTCCTCATAAGACTTGTTCGCCAGGCCCCTCACCAGCTTCATTGCTCTTCTCTGGACCCACTCCAGCACCTCGATGTCTTTCTTGCATTGAGGTGGCCAAAACTGAACACAGTATTCAAGGTGCAGCCTCACCAATGCCGAGTAGAGGGACAATCACTTCCCTGGTCCTGCTGCTCACACTATTTCTAATACAAGCCAGGATGGCATTGGCCTTCTTGCCACCTGGGCACACTGCTGGCTCATATTCAAATGCCCATCAATCAGTACCATCAGGTGTCTTTCTGCCAGACAGCTTTCCAGCCACTCTTTCTCAAGCCTGTAGCATTGCATGGGGTTGTTGTGGCCCAAGTGCAGGACCCAACACTTGGCCTTGTTGAAGCTCATACAGTTGACCTCGGTCCATTGATCCAGTCCAAGTCCCTCTATAGAGCCTACCTACCCTCAAGCAGATGAACACTCCTACCCAACTTGGTGTCATCTGCAAACTCGCTGAGGGTGCACATTCTATCTCATCAAGATCATTAATAAAGATGTTAAACAGAAGTGGTCTCAATACTGAGCTCTGAGGAACACCACTTGTGACCGAGCGTCAGCTGGATTTAACTCCATTCACCACCACCCTTCAGGCACAGATGTCCAGCCAGTTTTTTATCCCACAGAGCACATGCCCATCCAGACCAGTTTTTTCCATAAAAATGCTGTGGGAAACAGTGTCAAAGGTTTTTGTAAGTCCAGGTAGACAACATCCACAGCCTTTCCCTCATCCACTAGACAAGTCATCTTGTTATAGGAGATCAGGTTCATCAAGCAAGACCTCCCTTAACTCTTGGAATCAAGTCTTAATTCTTGGAATGAAGCAAGACAAACCTGAAAGAAGTGCAGGAAGAGCATGATGCTACAGCAGACATCACAGTTCATCCACCTCATAGTTCAAATACAACTCAGCCCTCCATCAAACTCCCACAGCTCTTAGAGCACTCATGTAAAACTTCACAAAGATTAAGCTTTCTATGTTTCACACTTCTGAGTGTATTTGGTCTCTTCTCAGAAGATGACATTACACCCATCACCCAGTCATGACACAAAACAGTGTTCTGAAGACAGAACTTTGTTTTAGGCTCCAACTTGCCTAGAGATCAGTAGATTTCTTTTTTAAAGTAGTCAACAGGATTGTAAGTCTTTTTCATCTTCCCTCACAATTCGAGCCCTGAACAGAGTTCTTACAAGACAAACGCTGAAGAAATTAAAAAGACTCCAGCCAAGTTGTTAAATGCATGGACTTCAAACTCCTACAGAAATCATCAGTGCTGCAGCTCACCCAGACGATTTTCTCTTAGTATGTTTGTTGCCATGAGCTTACTTTGGTTGACTGAAAATCAGTGCCTGTCAAGACAAAGCCATGATTTGCAGTAAATGAGACAGAGACGCCACCTCTAGTATCAATTTAAACATTTACCAAGCAAAATCCTGGGACCAAGTCAATAAATTTACATCATCTTCACCAAAATGAGAATTTGTGCCTAAAAATCTAATTCTTTCAAAAGAGAAAATCATACTAGAAAAAAAGGAATATGTAGTGTTTAAGCTAGATCATTATAACGGCTATGAAGCTGTCCACCTTCTCTCCTTTTTAAATCTTGCCATCAGTAACACCTAAGAACAATTACAGAATGTTACATCCCATGCTTTGTTAACAATTGCAACTCAAGCTCCTGAAAAGCTGGTTAAACTTGTACACCTTCAGCATATTACTCTCTTACAGTTTCAAGACTGATGGGATGAAAGGCATACACTGATAGCTACCAGTCTACTGATCTGTCTCCCAAACAAGAAAATATGTCTAGTCCTTAAGCTTAATCTCAAGAGAGCTCCTGTCTTTCTATGCTGATTTCAAGCTCAGGATAAAGCACAGAGCCAAAGCTTGGAAAGATTCTGAAATAAACAGCTCACATAAAATATATATACACACACACAAGTGGTAAGATTGAAAAAACATTCAACTACACATAGCAGAAAGAATGTTACACATATGCTACCATAATGGAGATAGTTTAGTTAATTTAGTTCTCCTGATGCAAAGGATATTTCTTACTTGCAGCAGTTTTAATCTCTCTCAAATTTAAATAGTGAATAAGAAATTCTTCTGCCTTTCTGTACTCTGGTTGACCAGTTTTGATCTCATCTTAATGGGACTTCACATACAGGATTCTCATTTTTTTTACCTGTTTAAGTGACTGTAATCTACTAGTTTGACTGATTAGTTCTCACAAGCCACTCAGTTTCCAGCTCGGAGAGCACAGTATCCATGGCAGACATATGTTGTACCTAATTCAGTTATCACTTCTCACAAATTGAAAACATTACCCTAATAAGTTTTCTTCTAAAAACCACCATATTAAGTAGGTAACATTAGTTTTTCTAGGTTTTCCACTTTTTAGTCATTAGTATTAAGCACTTAGTATTAATACAGCAATAAAAAAAGTATTGCTAGGTACAAAATATCACTTGGAGAAAGGGGAACCTCTTTTTATTGGAATAACAGGAATGCACCTCACTTCACTAACAGGATCACATCTGTAGGTCAGACCAGGTTTACAGATGTAAATATATATTTATAAATAAGGGAAGAAATAGCAGAGATCTATAGTTTAAGATTACAAATTACATTTTCCATTATAAGTGTGTTAACAAATATGTTATATCTTTATGTGAGAATGATAGATGTGAAAAGATTGTAGAATTTAGCACCAAAGGAATATAGGCTGGCACAATTTAAAGCTCACACTTGCAGGACTGGATTAAAACTCAACAGCTTAAATTATCAGCCCCCATTCATTTAACCTCTCCAGAAGTTACTGCAATTTTTAGGGTGCTTTCACTCTTGACTCAGGATTACTTTATTTCTCCATCTGGCTTTTTAAAAACAGAGGCAAATTTACCTCAAAAGCTGTCTTATGACTCCACCAGAAGATAGCTTGAGGGCCATTTTCTGCAGCAGAGGCATCCTCAGAAGAGGCTTGGGGACAGCTGTGAAGGAAGCTTGAAAGAGCAGAAGCTAGCATAACTGGCAGTACATTCAGCAGTAATTTTTCAACTCGCACTGGCTGGCTTCACTACAGCACAGCATACCCTAAGAGCTGCCAACTGACAGGATTTTAAAAATAAACTTTCAATTCTAAAAATACATTTCTCATGGCTTACCTTCTGAATTAAGACCTGAAAACGAAAACTGGCATCATAATGAAGCATCTACTTCTTCACCAGTCATTACAGCTACGTTACCCTCTAAGATAGCAAGCAAGATTTTCTTGTAGTCACTGTAGAAGGATAGGCTAAAGGTATTATTTTACATTAAAAAATAAGTTGTCAATGTTTCGGCTATTCAAAAAACCATATACTGAAACACAACCAAACCTTCATCAGACAAAAAAAAGCAATTCTCAAAAACTCAACAACCTAGTTTTCAACTCTTCTGAAAAATACACATGGCATTTATTGTTTCTTGAAATAAAAGGTAAAAGACAAAATTAACTTCCTGAAAAGAAGAGCTGGCTATTTGCAGGGGGGGGAAATAAGAACTTTTGCATCAGAATTGACTCGTCACCCTTTGGGGAAATAAAAAGGTAGTAATAATCCCTATTTGACATCAGAACAATGAACACACGTCTAATCAAGAACCAATAGAGGCACTAGATATGTCAAGTATGCATTTGCTATTAGATATGTTCAGTTGTGAAGTTGTGGACAGGTCCTATGAAGCAGTAAATTATAGTTAAGTGTAGGACACAGCAAGAGTGATTGTTAAAATAATTTCCTCTGAAAACCTAGCAACAATAACTAATTTTCCTAAAGTTACAGTAGTATTTTCTATCACTTTTAAAGCTTTCAGAGCAGCGCTAGCATAAGTCTCATACGTAAGTCAAATCAACTTTATTTTCTCACATAAGTGAGCAATAAAGTACCCACAGAGATAAAATTACATGAACATGCCACAGTTCTCATCCACTTAAATACCGCTGCTGACAGGTTCAGAATCCAAGTACTCTAAGTACTCCTTTTACATACAGCTGTTTAGTGTAAGTTTAAGCAGAGAACCCCAACTTGTGCAAGATAAAAATACAGTAAAAAAAATGACAGTTCATATGCTTAAAGGAGAAAAAAGCAGCAGCAAGTAATCCTCAATAAAGCCCTGCAGCAAGCACTGCCAAGAGATAGACCATTTACTCACACACTTCTTTTTTGTTGTTTTTATTTTTAGTTCTCCAAAGAATGATATCAGTCCATGACAACTGTTTCGAGCTACGGGAGTTGTTCTATATGGCAACAGTTCATGTTCTTTCTTGAAGACCTGCTGAAAAATCTCACTAATTATTTTGACTACCAGTTCTTAAATGCTAAATACGTGATGACAGTTCAGAGAATAGCACAAGTATCTGGGATATACATTTGTCTATAGCTCTTTTAATCCCTGCTTGTACATCTGAGAATTGGAATGCTCGAGGAACAGGGAGAAAGAAAAAACCATCACCTCTAGTTCCCTTGAGATACTAACAAAAGAGACAGAGTTTTGAATTAGGCCCAGCAGAAAAATCAGCATCTTCCAACCCTGCAATCATTACTTTTGCCATTTGAAAGTTCCTGTTGGTTTAACAGCCCAAAAGTGAAGTCTTAACAGAGACCTCAAGAAATGCAAATGCCAGCAGCTGGTACATTGTCAAATCGTGCAGTGTTAAAATCCTCAGAGTCAAAGGTACCAGTTGGAAGAATCAAGTTGAAATAGAGACGAAGAAACTGGGTAACAGTGCAAACAATGAAAACTAGCAAGAAAATGCAATACCTCAGGACAATGTGTACTATTTATTTGTCAGGAAACACTAGGAAGAAGCCTACTGTCTAACAACAACAATGGAAGAGGGAGGCAGACTTTCTTGAAACACAGAATGGTATGTCAGGGCTAAAGCTAGAAATAACAGCTGGAGCCAACATCAGGCTGCACAGAGTAGTAAGCTTTCTGTTTTACCTTTTCCCTTATATGAATCTGCTTCAGAATCTGGGTACTCTTCCATGGGTCTTTCTGGGAAATTAATTCTATTACTAACAATTAAGGAAGCTATCAGACTGCTTCTAAACGAAAACCTTTAGGATATTAAGGCAGAACTAAACATACCTGCCTGAACACACAGACAATACACAGGCATTACAGCAATACACATAGCTTATGCCAAATCCTTGAGGGAGGGCCAGTCCAAAAAAATTCTCAACTGATACAAGATTCTGACCACAGCCTATGTTTCAGGCTTATCTATTTTTGAATAAAAAAAAAAGCTTGGATTACACAGACAAATCCTTAGGATCTGATCTTCTAGAGGGCTGCATATGGCAGTTCAGTTCAACCCTGGAAAAGGTTCTCTCTTTTGAGAACTGATTTGCTTTGGAAAGCAGGAATTTCAGAGTATCATGCCCCAGCAACATACCCAAATAATTTATGAATTAAGCACTATAAAAAACCATAAACAAAACCCAAAAAAGCTTGGGGAGAATCACAGTTGGTGCAAGCGGTATCTAACTGTTGCAAGGGAGATCTGACTTTGCACTAAACCCAGTAAAAAAGTTAAGTTTCGCAGACTTATAATAAAAATTCACTTAAACCTTACTTTTTAAATGCTAATCTCTAGATTGATGTACCAAATGAACTGATGCACACAGATGTGGAGGGAGGAAAAGCCATAGCATTCCAATGCTACAGCCTGGCCAAAAATCCCAAACTATGAGTAACCAGATACCCAGTGCCAGAGGTCACAGCATCCACCAACAGCATTGCTCATGCAGGCCATTGAAAAACAGTAATAAAGAAGTCCTACGAAGAGGCACTAAGCCAGCATCATCCCAAGAGAGAAAGAACTTAACACATTTTTTCAGTTACCTTGCCAATAACCTCCTCACTGTATCCAACCCACTAAACATTAAAATCTGGAAGAGATATAATGACTCTATAGCAACCAGCTGTTGAGATGTTTTTCAAACAGAATGAACTGAATAGAACTGCCAAATAGTTTCCCAACAAATTTAGCCTGTTCCTAGTGGGAGGAGAAAAGTATGTTCACCACTGTGATTCAAGATACAGTGTAAATATGAGGTCATTACAAAACAAGATCAATTTAAAACAAATCAGATAACCAGGAATAGGTAGAGAGACAAGTATGCAAGTTGCTATTACTCTGCAAGGACAGACATCACTCAAAAAGCCTCTCCTCTGGAACAGCGCTTCCATGAGACTTTTTTCACACTGTTTACTCCCATCATCACATAACCAACAGGCCAACTTCACTCATACTTCCATGTCCCCTGCAAGAATACCATTAGGGAATCTTCTGTGAATTTAAAACAGTCACATGAACACGTCAGCTCCACAGTGGCAGCTGCACATGTATGTAATTTGTAAGCTCTCAAAACAAAGCAGTCATTTAGTTGTCTCTGTGTTTAGATGCAATCACTCCTACCATGTCTTCTGATATGCATATCCATAAAAAGGTTCAACCTCCCTACTGTATGCCTACAAGCACATCAGCTAAAGTGTTTTTCTCAGCAAAACAAGAATGAGAAACCATGACAATTCAAGAGCGTGGTTTCCTTTAGCTCATGTTCAAGAAGAAAGGAAACCTCTAGGTAACTTGCAAAAATAACTAAGAAAAATCAAGCCTAATATTAGGTTTTTATATATTGTCCCAAGTGCATATCCTCAGAGGACATATTTTAGAAGTCTACAACTCAAAAGAAAGGTGGAAGCCACCTAACTAGGTAACCTCTGTTTCCTTTTATCACAATAAGGCTTTATTTCTATTTAAATCTTCACAAAATGAAGTCTTTAATCTTTAATGAGAGCCAAGCTAACACAAGATAGAATTATTGGTAGATTATATTCATCTGGTTTCATAATATAGTACAGGGATAACAACCAAACCCAACAGGTAGACATTTAAAATAACTCTGCTGAGACAGGCTCCTATTTTTCCTCTCTGACTAATTTTGTTGAACTAGTGTTTTTCCATCTCTCTTCTTTCCCAGGAAGACGGCTCAAGTACCTGAGAATTGCAAGAAAACCCAAGGGCTTCCTCTTACAAGTGGCCTGGTACAAAACTAGAAACTGCTGCTGCCACCTTAAAAACAATAATCAGAACAAACTAATTCTGGAAATCTGCCTACTAGTGTATCCACCTTATTTGTGGCCTCCTGTCCTTTTCTTGCCCTTCATATTTACTGTCTTTTTAAATCTCTCTAGCTACAAAGTATCTCGGGTGGAGAGTAATTGCATGCATTGTTCTCTCCAGAGGACTCAATCAATTATTTTTTTTTTTCCCACTTATTTATTTCTCCCCTCCCCCCTTTTTTCCTTTTTGAAGCTGGGAAAGGATAATAAAGCACAATAAACCTCCATACAAGAGGAACCAAAATTTCACAATAATTTTGATACGCAGACTTCCCAAGTTTTATTTCAGTGCACAAAGTTTAGCGGAGTCAGCATTCTTGATTCATAATGCTTGCAGGTTTTGGAGGGTTTGTGCTGTTTTAAATAAGACGACTAAGTTTCTGCCACTGTTTTGAACTTCCCAAGCAGAATGCCTAATTTTGATTCTGAAGATAACCATTTAAGACATTCAGTGTGATTATATTCCCTATATATACTCAGGAAAGCTATTTTAATGTAGTTTTTGCCCTGCCCCAACTAGCCTGTACTTTGCTTTTCCTAACAAGCCCCAGGTGGTTTAATTCAGAATTGCATCAAGGTAATCCAGGAAAAGCCGGAACTTGGCATTGCCTTAAATTCCAGAAGCTCTAGGAATTAAGCAACTCCAGCAAGGAATCTTGTTTTCCTTGGAGCTACAGTGTAACATTTTCCTGCTTGAAGCACATAGAGCAGGAAAAAAATGCAAAATTATTTCTGAAGGTTCATGCTATTTCTTATTACAGAAACTTTATCACCTATCAACACCACCAAAGGAAGAGTCCTCTCTCTTACTTACAGAAGTCCTTAAAACTCCACCAATAAAAACCCCCAAAACCAAACAACACAACAAACAATAGGCAGAAGGTTTATTATTCAACTATCAATGGAGCCTACCAAGTGCACAGAAACTACCACCAGCTGAAAAGACTACAGTCTTTCAGTCAGCTGAAATTTCAGCTAACATGTCATCCCTGGAATACATTCAATTCCTCAAGCCAACAACTAAGAAGAGCCAAGACAACAAAAGGTCAAAGCTTCATTTCTCTTATCCCTGCCTCCAAGCTAATGGTGAGACCAGAAAGAGAAAAAGAATAATTCCACATATTCCTACTCTTTTTAGTCCTACTTCTCCTTTCTCAGTAAGGACTCCTAAGACTGTATCAAGACAGGAGCAGAGGGAAACTAGTTCAGATCCTACCAGTTTGTCACCTGCCCATGAAATTCTGAATTCTAATATTGAAACCTAAAGTTTTCTGCTGTAGATTGGCAAAGCAGCAAGCAACAGCATAAACAGGTGGTGGTGCCTAAATACTCAGAGATGCCATATCCTATCAAATTTAGTCTTTGCTGTACAAAGATTGTACTCAAATTAAGAATTAGACTCCGTGGGATCAAATGATGTTCACATCAAAAAGGTTTGCCTTCAGCCTTTGTTTTGGTCTTGTTTCTTTTAAAGAAAGACTTTATCAAGCATTTTCAAACCTTACTGGTTTTATCCCACAGCAGTTGCTCTAATCTGGAGGCATTAAGATGATGTGATGCTAAAATGGCTAATCTCAAACAAAAAAATATTATGCTGCTTATGGTAATCCAATATTCTTTTATTTCTTCCTTATTCATACAGCACATCAACACTACCACTTTGTCCTGAACAACAGGCTTCTGATGTAAATTTAGCTTTGAAATTCCATTTAACTGCCCATATAAATGCTATTACTTACTAGTCCACAGTCTTCACTAGGTTATTTCCCCTAATATCACCTGAAAAGCCTTAGGTAACAAAGAAATTAAGATAAAACTTTGCTAGATTTCCTAAAACAGAGGAAGAATAGAAATGGGCACCAGTGTCAAGGTCTTATAAAAGTTAGGAGAACACATCAGGTAAATTCATGGAAGGTTTGGTTCTGGGTTTTTTTTGTTTTCCTTTTATTTAGATTACAGCTTTATTTAGAGACAGCTTCTGAGTTATTACATAAGTACTCCTGTGTTTGTTTGTAAATTCTAAAACAGATGAAACCCTTTGGGTTAAAGTGACCCAACCAGTTAATACAAATAAGCTAATTTTTTAGAAGTCATAAAATAGCATTTGTCAGCTGTTCAGAATAACATGAAGAGTACTTCACTCAAGAGGATGCACCTTGTCCCCCCAAGAAACAAAGCAAAATTGTTTTGCTTCCACCATCTACAGACAGCATAAATTGTAAGAAATCCTCTCAGACTTCAATGTTGAGTTTAAATAGTAGCACCAAATGCATGTTTGCAACCCATCTAAGGAATCAATCCATTGCTTCACTTGCTATGTTAAAGTCAGCACTGCATCTGTCACATTTCATACATCTGTTTCACAAGAGCAGATTCCAGTTATTGTGCAGAGCTATGTGATTTCGGGTTCATCCACAACTTCTGATTGTGCAAAAAGGACGACTAATTAATCCAAAATGCAAGAAACTGTTACAGTGAAAATGCTGCACAAGCCTCAACACCATTCAGATTGTTCTGATAAGAACCGTGGTAATGACGCATGTTCTGAGAATGGATAACGCTCTTCACAGCTGCCTATCAGCAAGCCTGCTTCAGAGACCATAAAAGATTAATAGTGGGAGAATCCAACTACTTTAGTTTGACTAAAGATCTCTTCTTCAGAGGTCCAGTATCACCCTCTTGATATCATTAATGCCATCTGAAGGGCTCTTGGCAAACCAGAATTTTCAACCCGAGACAGATTTATTAATACCAACTAAGCCACTGACTCCTGACCACAGCCAGCTACATCTTGTCAGTAATGCTGGCATTACAACTAGACCAGTGCTGCACCACACAAAAAATGAAAGGCATTTGCCTTCTTCCCCTGCCCATGTCATCACAGAGTTTGGCAACATTTCCTCGAAGCGGTACCATTTTTCAGTAGACATTATCTACAGACAAAATTAATTTGTATCATATTTCTTAACATTAGCATATTATGTTTGATAGTAGGTTACTATTCTTGTATGAGCATGTTATATTGCTTACCATGGTTTTAAGTCAAGTAAGTACAGAGCAGCAGAACATGCAGAAAATTGTAAGCTGGATAATGAATATTTTCAAATTTGTAACTAAACATCTCCAAAATCCCTGATGCCCTACCATTAATTTAGATGACCTTATAATGTGAAAACTTTAACACTTTTATGTTATGACCTCTCTCTCTGAATTTAAGTTTTACAAACCAGAATTAAAAATCAAGATACCGTTATAAGGAATAGTTGGACAAGAATAGAGGAAAACCTTGTTACATGTCTGAATCTTAAATTTAGTGCTTGCCCAAATACCTACAGCAACTTAATTCCACACTATTCTAACAAAAAAAATTCTTCTCATTGTTATTAAGCTGTTTTGCAATTTGAGCGTGCACTGAAGAACAGAGGTTTTAAAACTGAATGCTTCTTTGTGAGGAGAATTTTAAAAGCATTTCAGGTAGCTCTAGAAAGTATTTCCAGTACCTTAGTTTACACAGTCCTTCCTTACTGGGATTGGCTCTTAGGAATATCAAGAGAACAAAAATCAATTAACATCATAATACAAAGCTTAAGTGGGAAAGAACACCTGCCAGCCTTCAGATAATACTGAAATACATAAGACCATTAAAGTGAAGAAATACAGATTCAAAGGAAAAAAGAACAAGTAAGAAGAAAGGTGATTGGTGGAGGCAAGGAGCTAGGAAAGCAAGCGTCACAGCAGCACAGGTAATAAATGCACCAAAGGATCAGGTCAGAGAACTGCTATCTAAAAAAAACCAATTACACTGGATGACCATGAAAACACAGGCAGAAAAAAAACCCCACAAAACAACAAAAAACAACAACACAACAACAACAAAACAACAACAAAAAAAACCCCAACAAAAACACCCCACCAAACTCCAAACCTGAACATCACAGGAGTCTTATCTGCATGAGAAAAATGGAGAACCAAGTTTATCTAACAGGGACTCACATGCGATAAAAAAACCAAAAAAAAAAACCCCAACATTTTTATGTGCAAGAAAGTAAACTATTACACCATCCCCTTTGGTTCATGATCAGAGTTCTGGCATTTTGTTACAGAACAGAACCCTGAAGTTGTCAGCTTTTGTTTATGATTTTCTGTAAGAAAGATAAAATTTTACTTCCCCAAAATACCCTGAATATTTATGGAAGCTATTAGAACCTTACACTGGATAACCAAACTTCTATAGAAACCTCCTCACCTCAATCACAGGAATCTACACAGAGTCTGCACACAGCTGAAGGCCACAAGCAGATTGCAATGTATCAACGCACTCTTCCCAGGTGCATCACAGAATCATTTACTTCACCTGCAGGCCTCGTATAGGCAGAAGCACCTGTTCATACAAAACAATTCGCAGGATGAGGGCTTAGCAATATGAACCTAATGTCTGTACACAGTGTAATGTTATTGGAACTAGGATATGTTCAGCCTTTATCATCCTTGATTGCAAGACTGACAGAAAAGATAAACACTGAAGTTTTGACCAATCCTGACATGACCTATTAAAATACTTACTTAAAAAAACCCAACATTAAACATTGCACGTCACTGCTTACAGGGGAGTCCATATTAATTTTCTTGTGAATTTGAAACTGCAATATAGAGTACATGAAAAAATGTATTTTTACAGTTACTAGGAAGAGGCTTTTTTTAATACAGAGGTGCTGACATCAAAACACAAAATTAGCTCAATCATATCTTCAGTTTCTAGATTAGTCACAGGAACACTTAATATACATACGCTAAGTTGCCAAAACACAACTACAGGTGTTAAATTGTAACATAATACCAAGACAGCCATCACTGATAAGCAACCAGTGTCCCTACAAAAACTCACCCTGACCTTTGAATGTTACATATGCAGCTGACTTAACACAGCTTCTCCAGCTACACAGGCGGGCACCCAGAACTGTTCTAGTCTGTAAGGACACACAGTTGAATCACCCTTCTAGTAGACAATACTACATTTCTCCTTTACAGTTCTACTTTTTCTTTGTTGCCCTACCAGTTGATGTATGCTTGGCAAGATAAGCATTATTTAGAAAACAACAGATACCTTTTTTAATTTTCCCCAAGATGGGTGGCTGCTCTCTCTTAAATGTCCAACTAGACATCATCTTAATATTTTTCTCACATGCCGTTTCTAGATACTCACTCTGAGAGACTTAAAAGTACTATCAGAAATGAATAAAAGTTGTTTCTCCAATGCAACTCTGACATAGGTACCTTTGATACCACAGCCTGCATGTCTATTACGTTTATTGACAAGTCAATTATTTTGTAACATGTTGCAAAACTGTAACTGACTGCTTAAAACAATTGCTGTCTCATTTAAGAGTTTACATTCAGTCTTTACCTCAAAATCTTAATACGGTTCTACAGATGTCTCTGATCACAAAGCAAGGACAAAGCCGAGGGAAGCTGGCTGCTGGTAAGCTATTATAGTGATGGTCTTCAAGCCCTAATAAGGTTATCACTGCAGAAACTCTGTCATATTTGAGAAACTAGAAATCTCTGTTATGCGTTACTTGCTACACAGTATCTTCCATAGGCGCTCAAATACAGCTTTAATTTTAAGGCAGAATTGTTTCTTTTAGTTCTAGAAGTCTTTGAAAGTCTGGTGAAGATAGCTGTGGGCAGTCAATACAATGAAGGTGATTTAGTTATGCCTAACACACTGTTCAGTAAAACCACATACAAATCATAATACCAAACAGTCACAGAAATTGACTGCTGCTTTCTTTAAAAAGTGGGGGACCAGAACAAGGAGATAAAAACCACAGTTAACTGTCAAGGATGTTGGGAAGCCCAGACTACATGCTTAGAGCATGTATGACTCTAGCTGGATGTTTCTGCTATGAAGTAAATATTCCTTTAAAAACTTCACTTTCTATTGCTTTATTCTCAGTTTTAAAGTCTGAAAATTACTTTTGGAAAACATCTTTAGAAAGCACGGCTAAAAGATAAGTAGAGCAGCTAACTGGTAAACTGGTCCAAAGATATTATTGTAGACTTATAACGTATGGTTTGAGTTAGAAATGTTCTAAATGCTGCAAGTAAGTCCTCATGCATAGCTCAGTAATTATTTCAGAGGTAAATTTATTCTTGTAAATATTATTTACAAAGCTATAGAAAGCAGGAGTTTCATTCTGAGTCCTCCAAACTATTTTAGGTGGTTGTCTATGAACTCCCTTTCATAAACAGATTTAAACACAGGCATTCTGTGTATTCTGGAGGTGGATTAATATCTATTCCCTACAAATTGCACATTTATATGGAGCAAGTAAAACTGTATCTTTAAATGATGCAAAGATAAACAACTGTCCAGTAAATTAGTCATCCTCAGGTCTCGATCCTGAAAAGACATTTAAGTAGAGAATCCCCACGGAAATAAGAGGCAGCTACCCATCAAAATACAGAGGAAATCATGAACTCTTGAGATTAAAGGTCTTCAGTCAAATTATTTTAATACTATTACTAGGGCTTGCTAATCTATAACATTAGTACTAGTATATTTATCTATAGCACTAAAGCATACCATTGAGCCCCTGATTTTCAAGGGCTGCCATCACACACAAACTTACTCTTATAAATCCACAGCATTTAGACATCAGCTGTCAAAACTGTGGTCACCACAAATATCCTGTGGGCACACACAACCACGAGAGACAGGGGGGGGAGGGACATTAAGAACTACTGCGAAAGAGATCGGATACAGCAGAAATTTGGGTTTCAGGCAATTAATAACGTTATTTCAAAACTTCAGACATTTTACACACACAACCTTGTGAAAAGTTGACTTTATAGAGGAAAGGAAAGATGACCACTGAAATGACAGCAGCGCTAATTAATTCCATTACCTTAGGAACAACACATGAAAAAGGAAAGTATAATATCCAACATATGTAAGTTTAATACATTTAATTTAATAAGAGAAAACCAAACAAGTATGTACTATGTTACTTAATATTTCTGTATTTTGACTGACTGTAATGAAGGGAATGTTGTAAAAACACTTCAGAAATAAAAGGGAGGAAAAAACCTAAAAAAACCCAACAACTCCTTTCTTCCCGGGGAAGACAGAGAACTCCTCTCTTCATTCATCCTCACTCAAAATTATTTAATGTCCATTCATTTTCTATTCTGGTCAGGAAGTTAATCCTCTGACACACTGAAGTAGATAGCCAAACTCCAGTTTCAGTTGTAAAAAAGCATTTAAGATCAGTAATCAGAAACTAATCTCTCCTATACAAATGGCTTATGGTGTAACAAGACCACCTCCATGCCCTTCCAAACACACACAGAGCTACCTAGAGAAATTCATTCTAGAGAAGTGGATTAGCTAGACATCTACATGCATACTCCAAAACCATACAAGTTTGGATTTGTTGTATGAAGATTGATAAATACAGTTATGACTAATGCAATTTGCAATTAAAATATCAAGACGCCAATGCTACATAAAAATAACTAGTGGAATCTGTTATATTCTTCTTCAGTTTTAGAAAGTGTACTCTTAAACATAACTACTTTTGCCACATATCATGCAGACATTTTACTACCTCACAGTATGGTTTTATATGCACCAGTAATTTAACATTAGATCTCAGACTGGACCAAATTTCTAATTGTCTACCACACCATGTAATTTCATGCTATGCAAGTAAAAACAAAACCAACTTACTGTGTAGAGGGCATTTCAAGTTCAGCAGCTGTATTAAATACAATAGTAATGAGCATTCAAAGTTTCTAGTAGACAATAGGAACAGAAGCAATCTTTGGTTTATTTTTATAGTAAAAAATAAAAAAAAAATAAAATAAGTCATCTCTGATTCCATGCAGGTTAACTACTGAGCCACCCCCACCTGAAATGTGTGCTACAAACTAATCCCTCTGCTTATGATTTATTCTGCTGTATTATTCAAGATAATACAAAGAAATGTTCATCGTTGATAACTCTCCGTGATGATCTCCTCCCTATTCCTCAAACCATTGCTTATATTTTCCTTAACTTTTTAATTTTTCTTTTTATTCTACAGAAAGAACTCATACTCCTATTTTCCCTGATCCTACTAAAAACTGAAGTTACAATCTATGATTACAATACAAAGATAGACCAGAACAGGCTATTCAACATCATCATTTAGAATTATTTAATCACTAGATTCAGATTCTTTCCTGAATCCAAAGCTATCCTAATTTCATGATTGGAGGTATTAGGAAAGGGCACACAGACCTTCCATGAAACAGCTAACAGTAGCAAGAAACAGAGCAAGCGCTGCAGGTCACTGGATTTTTTTTTTTTTACCATACCAATTCTTATTTTACTGTATCTAAGTAGTTATTCTACTGAGCCAGAACGTTAAGGAAAATGATCAAGAAAACACAGCTACTCTGAAAAGATTATCTGGAACGAAAGACAATGGGATATTATAGAGGGAACACTAGAACTCAAAGAATTAAGTGTAGTTTGTGAAGCAGCAAGTGCAAAGAGCAGCCTGCTCAGCTCAGATGAAGCTTGAGCCTAATACACTGGAGAAACTGTTCAGAAACAGTTCATCTGTACGAAACATGACCCCTGTAAAGCTGCCAAAATCACTGAAAGCATACAAGTGCTAATCACGCAAGCTAAAATGGCTCAAGCTGCTTTGACTCACATACATGCCTAAGCATAGATGACTGCATATCCTAAATTATAAGTTAACAAAAAGAATGCAACTACTTTCTTTACCTGTACTTCTATATGCAATCAATACACCTCCTCATCATCCACAAGCAAGCACAACCTCCCCTCTTGTACTTGGAAGTCTGAATACAGCTGACACGCAAGACTACTCCTTCCATATCTCACCCCCTCAAGATGCAGCATGAGCGTTTGAAAACAGAAAGAATTCAATAATCACCTCACCAATACGTTAAAAAGTATACTATATAAAAAAGTCATATTCCTTGAGGGAAGTTACTGGTGACTACAACAAAACGGCAAAGAGAAAGAAAGAAAATATTGTCTAAGACAGTGGAATAACACTGCCTAGCCTAAAACCTTCCAGAGTCATCAGTACTTAAAATACAGTTTGGCTTCTTCGTTTAGGAAAAACTGCCTGTATTTGGAGGTTAGGTTCAAATATTTTGTTAAAGTACATAGCTGTTACCTTAAACACATATTGCCATACAAGCTCTAAACAAAAAACATACTTTAGAATTAGAGGTAGGAAGTACTACCAAAAAACCCCACAGAGCGTTTCTTGATTTAATGTGTACCACACTATCACATCTGGCATGTTAGTTATTTTACAAGCAAGAATTATTTACTAAACGATACTCTGTAATGATCTGTAGAAGTGTCTTCCCGATCAGAACATCCACGGCCCACAGAAAGATAAGATTTCACAGAACATATTATTTTCTAAAAGCAAAAAACACACCGCTCTCAAAACAGAGAGGCATCTGGATAAGAACAAAAGATATCCACAGGAAATATTACCCACAAAGTTGTTCGCTAATCCCAGGCAAACAGAAATGGACAAAAAAAACCCAACAAACCCGACCGTGTACCGGTTTCCTTTTCCTGACGCCCTGACAACATTCCCTCGTTCAATTGGTCGTGTGCCCTTTTCAAGCCGTAAGGGATGGCATTCCTCCTTCCCTTCGCACCAGGGCGGACAGTATGCGTCGAAGGAGCAGGGAGCAAAGAGGACAGAGGCAGCTGGAATAACCATCATTTAACGCGGTAAAGGGAAACCCACTACCCACAGCCGCACAACCCACCCTCTGCATTCCACATCCGACATCTCCCGGAGGATACGTGTGGCCGGGACACGGCACCCTCCGGGAGCGATGGCTGGCTTGTGACGGCGAGGGCTGTGCTACCACCGAGCCAGCACACACCAACCGGGGCGCTCCCCTCGCCGCATTGCCTCGCTTTCCTCTACCTACAAAACCGTAGCTGCGAAAACGGTACCCGCGAAATCGACCCCGGTAAAGTACCAATTAAAAAAAAAAATAAAAAATTCAAAAGAATAATAGTAGGAAAAAAAAAAAAAGCCAGCCCGAGGAAAGCAAGCAGCGGCGCCCGCCCCAGCGCAGAGCAGCCGGAGCGAACACACAGCCCGCCGGGGCCGGACCCGCACGGGGCGGGATCCCGCGGGGCGTCCGCCTCACGGCTCCGCGCCCACCGCC
>WTSP01007878.1:120000-122319 GCA_025331215.1 Actenoides lindsayi | reverse complement strand
AACACAAGAAAAATTTCCAAAATAACCCCGGTTGATTTGCAAGGTGGGCCAGAACAACAATGGCGGAGGCCCCCCCCCCCCCCCCCCCCCCCCCCAAGTTCTCCACTGCTGTAGGCTGTGCAGGTTTTCCTGGGAGGCAGTGGATGGGGTCCTTTTTTCCTAATGTTCGTTTACTTCAATATGAAAATATTAAGACAAAATATAAATAATTACAACAACCTATGAATTCACATAAAGTAAAATAAAACATTATCTCTTCTATTAATTAAGCTAATAAGTTGCCATTAAGAACTGCAAACAATGTAAAGTTCAGTTTATTGAGACTTTGAACCTCCTGGGGCCTTTGACAAGATTCACTGATGAAATCTCTACCAATTTTAACTGCTTTAGGAAAAAACCAACCCAAAACCACAAACAAACAAACAAACAAACAAGAACAAAAAAAAAATCCAGAGCAAAAACACCCAGAAAACCAACTAAGACATTGTTATTCAGTCTGATTCTTAGCATGACATACTTAACAATATCAAGTATTTTCCTTGTTATTTAGTAAAACAACTACAACAACAACATAATTGTCTGGCATTAACCAGTTTCCCCCTGCAAGTTTTGTATTTTTACGGAATTCATTGCAGTGTTTGAACTAGACATTGAAAAGAATCAGAGAACACGGAGAAGTAATTGCCACAGGTAAAAATTCCACTGCTTCATCATTCAGCTTGGAGAGACCAAGCAGTGTGCAGTGCCTGCACACAGCACTCTGGAACTGCACCACTGGCAAGAGCAACTCTCCCTGGCTTTTGGTTTCAGTTCCACAAAGTACCACAAAACAGTTAGGAACAAACAATTGGCAACAACTGAGGACCCTCAGCTCTCCTGTTTTCATGGACGATTATGGCATGCAGCATCTGATCTCTAACAAGGAGAAGGAAATGTGCGTAGCCAAATCAATCAGTAAGGGCAAAGGTGAGGAGTGCCCAGGCTCTGAATTGCTCCGCGTTTCCAAGTGCTCAAAGTTCGGTGTTAGCATTTTTAAATGTGTCCAAGAACATCACAAAGCACACCTATCAGAATACAAAGGAAAACATAAACCAGCACACAAACCAAAGGCCCGGTCCAATGAAATTGTTGCCCAAATGATTAGCAAGTAAAAAAAAAAAAAAAAAAAAAAAAGTCTCAAATGCAAACTTGAAATATTTTCAGTGATTTTAAACACTTTTACTGTTACCATTTAAATTCAATTAGATCCTCTAGAAGTAATTTTAGCTAAAATGACTGAAATATTCTATTATAACTCATGATGCAATAATTTACCATTGAAATACATAGTGGCTTGTTGTGGTTTCCATCTCTGACCCATTTTTTCCTATATTTGAAGGATAAAACATACGCTCTGCATTTGTAAAGCAGTCTTCTCTGTCACTTTTTGCTCAGGGCTATATTTTGTAACAGTTTCCCACTTTCATTTATTGGTAATAATCTATAATAGGCAAGCAAGCCTTACATTACATGTGGAGCCTATTACTTTGAAAAACAAATTCAAACAGTTTCGTTTTCACGTGGAGAGTTGTTGAGAGCTCTATTATCAATTTCAAAAGCACTGCCATATAGAACATACAGCATCACAGGCATATTTAGCCAGTATGGCTATCATCCCTACCACGAACCGTCAACGAGACAGGCTAGTGTCTGTGGTTCTAAAGCAAACACAAATAGAATTGAAAAGAAATGTATCTTTTAATCTAGGAATTATGACACAGACATAGAATCATTACAGACTTTAGAGTATGGGTCAGATCCTCAGACACTGTAAATCAGAGCAGCTGTACTGAGGTTAATTGAATCCTCTTTATTCAGCTAATGATACATCCTTAACAACTTTTCTTGGCTTAGAAAAATGACACTGGTCCTTTTGCAATATAAAATTTCTGTGTTTTCAGTGAAAACCCGACTACCATTACATTACCATCAGGATCATATGACATCATAATACCCCTCCAAACACTCACTGCAGAGAAATGCAAAAAATGGTAAGGTATATTGTGAACACTAGCAGACTGTATGCATCACTCGGTACTTTTCCCATCTATACCTCTTGAACTGGTTTAAAATAACATCTCTTCACTTACACAGAGAAGCACTTTGAAAAAAAAAAAAACAAAAAAATCACTTCTCCAACTGGCATAAGCACTAACATCAGACAATTCTGGGAAGAAGCAAACACAAACTACTAAAGCAAAAACAATTCTAGGGTTTTAATTTTAACACGAATTGTTACGCTGCTACTTGGCAAAGCAGTGCAGTCCAGCAGCTCCTGTG
>WTSP01007878.1:0-115000 GCA_025331215.1 Actenoides lindsayi | reverse complement strand
ACAGGAACTGGTTCTTATTTGCACTTGTGTTCTATATATGCCATCTTAATATGGGATGTGACAGTTGGTGGTTTACTATTAGTTCACCCAAAATAAATGAGTGTGTGAAAAAAATCAAATGATTAATTGGTTGCCGCTCCTAGTCTTTGCTAGCCTGAAGCAGCAAGGACAAACCAGAAGGGTCAACATGGAGTTCCTCTCGTCCTCTGCACTGTGACACCCAAACAACTGGGGGGCACTGTACAGGGTTACCAAAAAGTCCTTCCTCGGCTGGAGAGAACATGGAGCTGGAAGAGTGCTAAAATATGTGGAGGAGGATAGAGTGAAAAGCTCCTACCCTTTGGTTAGGATGCACTCTGGGACGATTGCAGGGGCACTGGCACGGGCCCAGGTGGGAGGGATGGACACTGCAGGGCTGACAATCCCGCCATGTTTATGAGCGGTAAGCTCCAGGAAATGTTCCACATAGCCCTCATAGTTTTCTGGCTTCAGACTTAAATGCATACACGCACACACTCACACCATCCCTTCTTAAGTTTCTTTTGAGGTTTCAGCGTGCTGCTATTTTACCCTCAGGAGCTGCTTCTCCCCACAGGCTCTGCACTACACTCTCCTCTACCATCCATAACAGCCAGTCGCACGTACTGGGAAAAACGTGTTTCGTTACTACTTTGATGAGACGTGGCTGTACAGGGAGATGTACAATATTGACCAAGTGGTCTCGATGAAGTTATCGCTGATCTAAAAGATAAGATAAAGAGTTCATTACTGCTCTCACAGAAAGAATCATTTCCTGGCTCCAGTGGGTTACTTATCACCTCCTCTGAGGCCTATAGCTGTACTTGTAATATGACTAACAAAAAGAGATCTCAGATATTGCTCTATAAAGAGACAACTTGGGTAGGAAAAAGGAACAAAATTTCAGAAGGGAACTTCTTGTATCTCTGGAGAGACAGGGGATAGATCTGTGAGCTGAGCCTAGCAGCAAAAGAGAAGAAATCCTGTGTGGAGCTGGATTTACACACACATTAACATATGTGTGTGTAGATATATAAATGGATGCATCTACATGTATATATGCTTCTGTGTGTGCAAAAATTTATTCTATATACATATATATATATACACACACAAGATTCAAGTCCCAAGTATGCAAAGAGAATATGAGATCTACCCTTGTGGCTTTTTTCCCTGTACCCTGTTGTCCAGATGGAAGCTGTGAAACATATCCAAGTTCCTTAGAAAGGGAAGTGTCGAGCCAGGCAGTTCAACTGAGCTGTTGCAGTTATCACCCCATTGAAAATTAACAGCAAATTCAAACAACGGAGGCCGTGTTTGATTCTGGATCTTTCTGAGGTTTCTTTCTCTGCTTCCCACTCCCACAGCCTCACCTCTCTCCCACTCTTCCCTACTTACCATAAAGTTATGATGCCCTTTACTAGAATAATGAATGGAATTCCCAGATTATTTTTTTTTTGAGGCTTAACTGATTCTTAGTATTTTTTATGTGCTTAGCACTTACACAAAGAAACTTTTTCATATTCCTGTCATCAAATACAGAAACAGGGGAGGTAGCATTCATTTTAATAGTTCCAACAGATAGACGCATTGATTTCCAAAAATGTCTTTTTTTCCTAATTGCACTTTTGCATCCCTCTGCATACAGTTACACTACACACCCAGCTATAAAACCACACCTACCACCAGCGAGTAGAGTATCTCCATCCTTCATGATTTATAAAACCACACATACCTGCACAATGCTCACTGTCCAAAACCCTAAATACAAGTAAGAGTGAGACTGTTGGAACCTCACTTTCCCTTCTGTGTGTTATTTTTCTCCAGGTAACCTCAGCTGAGAGCTTTCTACTGCTGTCACTATGGCCAATTTTAAATTGGGTATTTTTCTTGATACAGATGTGTAACTATTTGCCTTTTCTTTACTTCTCTGTAAATGCCATATGGACAGAAATCATTGAGTCACCAGATCATACATTTATTTTTATGATATATTATGCTGTTTGATGTCATGTTGACATCTAATTGATATTGGTTTTGCTTTTTTTTGTCTTTGTTTTGTTTCTTGGTTTCAATAAAAAGAGAATTTAAAAAAGGCTGCAGAGTGATGACTTAAGGCACTGACAGACATGAACATAGTATGCATCTCTTTTATGATGTGCTGCTGAGTAATTGGGTATATTTCTAGCTTTAGATAACATATAGGAGACCTCTGAATTTTTGCTGTATAGTAAAGTATTTGTATAAGCCTAGCCTATAACCTCAAAAGAACTTCTTTTTTCCTCTAGCAAGAAGGACATACAGAACATGTTTTCAATAAGGGCTTAACCCATGATTTAAGAGTCAATAAAGAAAGGGTTTCCATAAAGAAATGAAAAAGTAACAATAGAACTAAAATACAACATACTGAAGATTAAATATGTTCTATCAGCACAAAAGTGTCTTTGTACAGCAAAGAGCAGAAGGGGATGATTAATAGTAAAATGGTAAGTATGTCAAAAGAAAAATAAATGCAATTTAGACAAAGTACACACTTATTAACAGAGAACATCATTTACAGTTATTCAGATGGGAGGAAGGCAGGGATGAAACTAGCAGAGAATGTATTTCACAACGTGAAGTCACATTCATCTTGGTTCAGTGTTTCCCCCCCCCGGCCCCGACTACAGTTGCAAAATAAAAATGCTGGTGAAATCCTTGCTGGGCAAGTGCCCAGTGACTTCAGAAGAATCAGGATTTCACTCAAGGTATTTTAAGATGCAGCTTTACTAGGCAGACTTCCTGCATCACCACGGGGAATGGTCCTCACTTCTCCCCAGGTCCCTGCAGCAGATACAATGCAGACAGCACCAGCTCTAACAGCACTGACACCAACCAGCCTCTGTAAAGAGGGGCTGAGGTTACAGACCTGCTCTCACTCAGAATGGCCACTACCAGGGTCAGGAAAGGCCTGGGGCACTACCAGGTGCCTTTGCCAGGCACTGGGTTTTGGGGCACAGGGAGAGGGAAGGGAAAGAGGGAAGGTGGCACTTGGAAACAAGAGCAGAAACCAGGTTAAGCTCTGACAGAGAAAGGCAGATTAACGTGCCTGACAGAGTGAGTATCTGGCCAGCACCTACCAGAAAGCTATCATCTGAATCAACTGAAAGCTTGCAGAGAATGATTTCTGCATGGTAATTTACTGTGAGAAGGTTTGGGGAGCACCTTCTTTCTATTTGTCAGAAATTATATACAAATAACCAGATGTAAACCTACTATTTCAAACATTCCAAGTTCTGAGCTGGAAGGCTAGAAGCAGGCTACCAGATGACATTGCTCCCTGCAGAACCACAGGGCTCCCCGGAGGTGTCCCAGCCCTGTGCCAGTCCAGCCTGTTTGGGACAACTGGTGATTCACTGTCCACAAAGAAAGACAACTACAACCAAATATATATAAAACAAGGGCAGATAAAAGACAGAAGGAAAATTACCATTTCATTCTGCAAACAAGAAACACTTTATAGGATAGCTCCATAAAAACTGCCCAGAATACTCTACTATTTCCAAAGAGACCAACACAAAACAAAAATGGATTTATAAGAAAGGTAAGAAAGGTAAATTTTAAATAAAGAAGAGAGTTTGGAGAAGTTGTAAATTAAGAGAAAACAAAGTTTAAAACATAAGTGTTTGTTCAGTATTAATTATAGAAATTGCTGCAACTCCTACTTTGCATACATAATTACACACAAAATGGGAAAGAGGAACAGAAATAAAACAAGGGTTATAATTCCATCAATAATTACCCAGAGAAGATGAAAATCTTTAGAGTTTCACTCTCCTGATATATGGTATCAGTGGAAACCAGACAGGGAATTTAAGCCTATAATTCACAATATGCATGTTTTTACTTCACATGAGAGATAAATCAAAAAGTGGTAGATGCGAAATACACATCTCAAAGCACCCATCCTCAAAGTCCCTTCTTAACTACCTTTCTCAAAACCTCAGGCTGTCCCAAAAAATATTTTGATTATGGTCTAATTTACATGACCTTTGCAGAAATGATTCTTTGCCACTCTGGCAAGTTCCTTTCTCTACCACTTTCTGAATGACTCTGAATTTGCAAGAAAGTTCTCAGAATCTCCGCATTACAGGACTATTATTGCCAGAACTCATTGAGCTCTTTCTGTGTTCACAGATTGAAAGCTGAAAGACCAAAATTATAAACATATACCTCATTCAAGAGAGTACATACAAGCACAGAAGTATACAAATTATTTTAGTAATGTATGGTATAGCTAGAAAAAGAATGACGTCAGAAACCTTTATTAGCATCAGACAAGAGCCTCAATTCTTAAACTCTCCTGCTAAAGCAGGTTCACTTAGAGCAGGTTGCACAGGAACTTAAAACTTAACTGAGCATCCTCACTTCCTAAATCTGCAGGTGGAAAACAGCAGTCCACCTTTATCAATACAGCCTATTAATTCTCACTATTAAGGAAAACATGAGAAGACGTGAGGAGGTCAAGGGAGTAAGTAAGAATGAAAGTGGTAAAAGGAGTGAGAATCCTCCTAACTATATTATGGACAGTGTCAATAGACACAAATCAAGTAACTTCCCCCCCAGATCCCAGAAAAGTATATAAATCATTCACAGTATTATTATCACTCCAGTACCATTATAATATATTTGTTTCATTACCAATCCATTCCCTGGAATTCTAAGAACTACGAAGTAAATTACGGCTGCCACACAAACTACATATAAATTACAAACAATACTCTCACTAAAAAGCATCCAGGTTTTTATGAAAGTTTTGAGGAGGTGATCTGATGTTAAGACTGTCATACTCTTAGGCAAATATAGATTGACTTAAAGTAAACATTGCAGGAGGGAGCTCATGTTCTAGGCTTCACCAAGCAATCAGCAAGGCATCTGACACGCTACAGAAAAGCTGCAAAATCCAGCAAATAAATCATGTAACACCCATTCAGCATCCTACAAAGCACACAGTGGGGAGCTGACACATTATTAACTGACTGTAATTTTCACGAACTGTAACATTCTAAGAGCTTTATGACATACATGTGGTGAAATATACTTTTAGGTATTAAAAATGCACGTTTTTAAAGCACATTAATCAAGATACAATTAAATCATTGGGCCATGTTTGTTTCCAAGTTAGTGGCATCAAAACATGTTGATTATTACAGTAAGCAGATTTGGGAAACATACCCATCTCATGACTCCACTCCAACAAAATCACAAGCTTTTGATGATGCGGTAGTAATGTGTAACATGACAAAGGGACCGACCTGAGCAACAGAGAAGATAATCTTGGGACAGGTATTGTCCCAGAGTGGTGCCTCCCTTGAATATGAGCTTTTATATCAAATTATATTTTATACAAACTTGCTGAAAACCTGCTCTTTCAATGATAACAAATCCACAAAGGACAACGCAGGTTCCAAGGAAGCCCTCTTGCTATCCAGAAGGAAAGAACTGAAGATGATAATGACACAGACCAACTTTCAACCAAAGAAAGAAGATTTATACAACTTTACAGATTCAAACCTCACCTGTCTCTTTCAGGAGCAGCAAAAAGCAATTCTGCAAATGACAAAACACTGGCTTTTGAAGCTTTACAGTGTTCTGCCACACACAGGAGTAACTCTAGGTCCCAGAGGTTCACAGTAGAAAATGGCTCTTTGCCAACTCTCATTACTGCCTGCCAACCTGTAGATAATCTTGTACTGTACTTCATCTGATACTTTCACATTTACAACGCATTACAATACTCAGCAGTTTCTATTTAAATCAGAGTAGACAAGATTAAAAAAAATAAACCTAAAGTAGAAAATACAGGCTAGATGTGAAAGTTGAGAACATTTTCCTCTCTATTGTCCATTATTCTTTAATGTATCATTCTCTTTCTGCATGTAGGCCAAAAAAATAAATCCAATGTAAACACAAAAGGCAAATACCTTTTGAAGGCCAGGCAAATATTTGAAAAGCAGAAAAGCAAAAAAGAGATTCTGCTTTTATCTCTAGATCACCCTACAATTTAATGGTTAGTGGAGAAGGGTTTCTTTTTTCCTTTCTTTCTTGTTTTTCTTTTTCTCTTTATTTCAGAGAACTCAGCAGGGGCAGGTCCACACTTCATAGCTCATAGAACGGTTATCAACCTATAAACTGTAACAATGGGATAACAAAGGTCAGATAACTATACTATGCTTGTTACAGAGCAGAGAGGAAAAAATGGCACTATCGAAAGGCTAGAAGGCAAGAAGGCAATGTATTAAAAAGCCTTGACCAATATTATTTTTAAACTATGAAAATGATGTGCCTGACGTTGTAATCTGATGTATGTTGCTTATAAGCAAAGTGCAGATGGCTGTATGGGGCTTAATGTTCTTTATCAGTTTTCTCAGATTTAAAGTAACACCACTCCATGGACTAGAGACAAAGACTTAGGACTTCAGCTATGTCTGTAGCATTAAATAGTACTACAATATAAGAAAAAATACTGTCTGAAAGCTAAAATGGTAAAGCTTATAAACCATTACCAGTGGGCCCAAAATCACCTAGCAGAAAGAGACTACCTACCTATAGGAGTATATGGAACTGATTTCAGGAAGTTGCTAGGTGGGAATACAGCCCTTGAAACCAAAACGGAACACGAGCACCCTTCTTTCTTCCCTTATTACAAGGCCGTGATTCTCAGGTCACTACTGAACACAAATGTAGAAGTGTTCAGTGGTTCAGTAAAATGGGTTGATGCTCTCAGGCCAATAACAAATCTTTACCAGTGCCTCATGAACCGCAGCAATTCCTCAAGACAGATACCATCTGATCCCTTCATTCAGAGCAGGATCATAACCTAGTGTTGTAAATATATATGAAAGCTGTATCCAGTGCCTCCCCTACCACAGCCTTTTAGATGGTGAGAGGGAAATTTGTTACATCAAAGGGACAGCATTTGGTAGTTTTCCCCGAAACTCTTTTCTCTTAATAAGGCAAATGTTGTCATCAATGGCCATTGTGATTCTCACTCAGTTATTCATGATCTTAGTTCTTCTTCTCCCATATAGATAAAATTTCCTGAGAATGAAATGTATATGTTTAGATTCTTCATTCTGTATTTCTATATTGTATCCTATACTCATCAACAGCTGCTATATGATAGAACATGATAGAACACTTTTAAATACATGATTTTTAACCTGCAAGTGTTCTTCTAAACACTAACATGAAATTATCGTGTAACAAGGGATTACATTTCTCTAAATTTTCAACTCTGTTTCTCTGTGTAACTATAGACTGATAGAGGTTAAGGGTCATCTGCTGTAAAATTAAAAAAAAAAAAAAAGTGTGAATAAATTTCAGCACAAAGGTCACTTAGAGTATAAGAAAAAAGAAGTTACTTTGGGGTTACTGTCCAGTGACTTCAAGGGTGTAAGAAAACATTTTACATGTTTTATATGCGTTCAAGCTGTAAAGTGTGTGTACTTTAGTATCTTTTATTTAACAAAAAAGTGATAAACACCCTTCTAACTAAAGAAGTTTGATCAGCAAAGTAGGATTAATACTGGAAAATAAAAGTAATACTTGCTTACTCTTGTAGGAAATGTTTATAGATAAAAGCTGCAAAAAATTAAAAATCTCTTTTCTAGCATAAAAAGAAACTCTAATTAAACACCTGAAAGATATTTTAATTGGGTTCATTTTTAGTTTTCACAATATAAATTCACATTAACAGATTATTATATTCCACCAGAGAAAGCAACAGAAACAATGAGAAAAGTAATTGTGTTTCAGACTATCTACAGAAATTAGGGGATGTCAGCCCTTCATAGTGAGATTTACCAAGATCATGAGCATGGTGCTACTACAGATATTGCCAGGAAACTGATTTTCTTAAGCCTTTTCCCTTGAAGTCCTTGTGAAAAAAACAACCAAAAAAAAAGCCCCAACAAACAACAGCAATAACAAAAAAAGCACCAAAAGCCCAAAGCAACAAATGAACAAAACTACAAAAACCCACCCGCAGCTCAACTTGGCTAAGATCATTGCTATCATCTCTATAATCTCTAAAAGCAATTTTATAAATAGCTTAGGTAATAAGTAAACATGTACAATGTCCAATTCTCTACCTGCTTAACATTAGAAATCCTGACAGTGCGAGGTAGAACACTGGGATGGTTACCGGTCCATTGTGGTGCTAGAATTGCCTCAGGTATTTCCTAAGTAAAACTGCTGACGACAGCCTAGAGGACTCACAGGCATTCCCATCAACTACTGATTTTAACAACTCATTCTCAACGTTTTTGCTGATAATCTATTACTCCTCTAAATTCTAGAAGATCATCTCTGAAAATAGAACAAGATATAAGACAGACAATATATAAAAGGGAGTGCAAAGTTTTGTGCTCAATATGAATATGAAAATTAGAGGCCATTACTATGTGTATGTACATCAATGACCATTAGACAGATGCATGTGTATGATAACTTATATATGCAAATACAAGTACATATTTGCATACACAGAAAAATATAAATAATGGACAAAAGGGTCTTGAATGCATATATGTATTTATTGCGTGTATGCTTACATACACATACCTATGTAGATAAGATCTAGCACCTCTCTATGTCGTTTAGACACATGTATAGATAATACAGCAGGATTTCACTAAGCTAATTTTAACTAATGAGGACTACAAGAACTCATATTATGGATCATATTGCAGGATCACAGTGTTTGCTCACAAATTTTCTAAAGCATGGATTGCTTCCTAGTCTGGGTCTAAAAACCACAACACAGGTTCACAAAGTGATATATTGTTTTAATAATAATAAATATTATTTTTTCTTTCAATTGCTTGCTGCATGGTTCAGTCTCTTTAGACTTGGTTGTATCAGTCAACCTGATTTGTATGATTTTAGTAATTTATGAAGATGCATTCAGATAGATGGGTATGTGTTTTAAACTAAATTCAACTAAAAACCAGTTGTGTTTCACTAGAACAGGTGAGGTAAAGTAAAATCATTCTTCCTACATATGCCTCTATGCTCTTGAGAGCATGCAGGAAATTTTGTTTCTGTGACTTCTGTGGTCTTGTACCACCTAAGGCATGTTGATTGTACCCTTAAAGGCTGTGATAGTACCCTTAAATGGTTTGATAGTGCAAAAAACAGTTAGAGAAAGGTGCAATAATTTATCTGCTGTCAACAAGCTTCCTTTCTAATTTACTCCCTGAAAATACCAGTTTTAGGAAAATGGGAAAATGACATTTCTGATACAATGCAGAAATTATTATTGATACTAACAGATGAAGCAGTCACTTCTTATTTTCCCTTTCTTTGCTTGCTACAAACAGCTAAAAGCAGACAGCAGAAGACAAAGGACGTCATAACTCTGGATTACATGTCACAGCTGTAGGGTGTGGGAGAAAATAACCCTAATGAAATCCTTTACACTAACCTCAGAAGTGTGTCAGTATAGCTCAAAGCAGAACCTGATCCTCCCTCAAAATAAAAACCAAAACAAAACAAAAACCCCACAACCTGCTATGACTCCAAAACTTAGCTCTGCCTTTGAAATAGGAAGTCCATGCAAGTGTGTACCAAATGCCTAGATCTGAATCCTGACAAGCAAGGGAGGCTTACTGTTCTCTTTCTTACAGCAGAGCAGCTCCCTTCCTAATAGGAATCAAAACAAAACAATGTTTCTCTCCTGCAGGGTTTTATTTGCTCTTTACATTAAACAACACTCCAGATTAGTAAACAGGTTTATCAGACAGTTGTCCCAGCGTCACTAACAGCTACTTTGTTTTCCCTCAAAACTGTGTCCTGATGATAGCACTGGGAAAAGTAGCAAGATGAAATGATCAACAACACACTAAAAATACTTCTTTCAAAGAAAAAGCACTCTATTGATAAACACAGACAAGAAAGATTCAGCATAGACACTAGTAAAACATATATATTACCTCAATAAACACTAAAAGCGTACGCTGGTAAATCAAGAACCAAGACATTTGTGATTTATCTCACGTTTTTGACACGAAAATTGGGATGTATACGTATACACCAAGCTTGTTTTACACCCAAGTTAACAGGGAAGCAGAACAAATGTCTTTAAATCGGAATTAAACAAATACAGTCACGATGAAAACTGTTTTGAAAAAAACCCCAACAAACATAAACTGTTAGGATTTGCCTGCTGCAATTGGCACTAAGGTTTAAAGAGATGATCGTCCCGCTGTAAAATGACAGGAAACTTGCACGTGCACATAAACTACTAGACAGCAGACAAACTGTTATATACTGTTTACATTATCTATCCCAGCCCAGAGGCAGAAAGGCCAAAAGGATGTCACTGAGTAGCAGTGGCATCTGCGCATTATAGCTGCTGCTGGAGCGCCCGGCTTTGGCCTCCTCCCAGCGCAGCGGAATTTGGTTGCTTTGACCTATTTCAGCAGAAGCGCCCTGACAAATCTCGGCTCTGTTCTGAACACAACTGTTTGCCTCCTGCCCCGGCCACCTGCACACCACACTGCCAGGCTGGTTACTACAACAGGCCCGTCTGTGGGACAACGGGCGATCTACTCTCCTCTGGCTCTCACGAACTTGGGCGAGCACAGTTAGAGCGAATTTGCTGTTGGTTCTGTCAGGTGGGCTTTGTGCGGTTTTTTACTACGATTAAAACATTTGTCTAAAGGCTCCAGAATGTTTAATACCCGCACAAATACTGACGTGCACTATCTCTGAAAGAAATACCGACAGATTCTGCTCTAGCAGCTAGAAAAATACAGCTAAAGCCTGCGTAGTAAAGATAGGGGATTACATTTGACAGTTCTGTGGATGTTGTGTGCTATCATCCACTACTACCAGAGACCTGTATTCAGATGGTGAAAAATGACACATTTGATTGCTCCAGAATTTAGTAGCTGAAAATAAAGTAATGTGGCTTCAAGAAATACACCGCTTCATGAGCGTGTCTTTTTAAAAACTACTGGAATATGTTGGGTGTAATAAGGAACACATGTAACTCCTACTTCTGATGAGGAAAAAATGGAAAGAAAAGCAATGTTTCCCTCTAGCAGCACATGATTCACTTAACTCTTCAAGCTCTTCTCTCCTTGCAGCTGTTTAAAATAGAATTCTTTTCCATAAGACAGTAAAAGTGCTAGTCCCAAAGGCAAGATGAAGTCTTGCAAGATTCCTCTCTACCTTCTCAGACATGGTTCCAGTGCTAATAAACACCTATGGACCTAACTGGCATTTCTGAAAAAACTTAGAACACTTCGTAGCTTAAGCTGAACCCAAAACCCAGAAGACAGTAGGCATGTTTTCTTCAGGTCTTTACAATAGGTAGATTTGGGGTTTTTTTCAGTTCTAACATCATGAAATTTATTTCCTCCTAGAAGGAAAGTTCTAATGTTTCTATATTCTCTCTTTAATATATCGTAGAGATAGGCACCTATATGCAAAGTCAAGGGTTCACCCTGGATTTATTCTTTTTTTGTGACACAACCTTGTAATTTGACATCCGCCCGCTCTGAGCTGCTGATGCTCCGTAAGGACTCGGTAAAAGCCGGAGTTGTTCATGAGCTCTTTTGGTAATGTAACAGCCTGAAGCACAGCTAAGCACCAGCTGCACCATATTTATCTACTTGTTTATGAAAGAGTTTCCCCCTCATTGTGTGGATAACTGACCTTAGCCATAGCTAATAAGACATGAGCTTCCTTGAACTATGCAGCTTTACACTGAATCTTATCAAATACTTCAGTGTTATCCATATAGCCTCACTGAGCTCCTAATGAACTGAAACACATTCTCTCTCCAGCACTGCCATCAGAGACAAGGTGTGGTCCAAGGAACAAAAATAACCTGGCCCAACCTTTGCTTTGGCCATCTGCTTCTTTAGACAAGCTTCTTGCTGGCTACCACTAGGTTTTTTTAAAGTAAAGGATCAAGCAACATATAGATATATATGTATATATATGCTCCACCCTACCCATCATCTGATCTTACTGTCCCAACCATGTAATGACAAGAATGGCTTATTTGCTACAGGCTAACTGCTTCAGCAGCCTCCCCTAAATTGCAGCTGTGTTTCCAGATGTATGTCTAGTTATTCAGAGAGACACCTCTGGAAATTCATCACTTCTCAACCTTAAGCCTTTGAACAGTCTGGGAGCTACAGAGTCTGCACTGAAGAGAACGCAACAATTTTACTTAACATGAAAACCCTGCTCAGTCAAACTAGTTCTGCTAAATCAGATGATGTTCTTATCAATCTATTCCAGACATGTCCAACTTTTTTTTCTCCCTCTCTCTTTTTTTTTTTTTAATACACAGCTGAGAAGCTACAACTGGCACAAACGCAAGGATCGTGTCAGCTGTAGAGCCCTGCTGAACTGACTTGGAGGGGGACTTTTGTCACAGGTTACGCTATGATATTCTTGAATATGAAATGAGTCACTGGAATGGGCACAGAAAGTTTCTTGATATCTTTTGTTTTCATTTTTTTAAGTATACTACTTTTATCAAATACCAGCTAATTTACCCTGTCTTAGAGCTAAGGGAGTTCATAACTGTTTCTCTCCAGCCGCGAGCAGTAATTGATGAATTAGGATTTTGCCAATAAGCTAATAGTTACACCACATCTAAAAATGGTTATTCAAGTCTGTCAGACGAACCAGTACAGTGCTAGAGCTCAAATGCGAACTACATATACATACAAAATACAATAAATCCTGAAATACTACTTGAAAATCCAACCAATTTGTCTAATTTGTGGGTTAGTACA
This sequence comes from Actenoides lindsayi, assembly GCA_025331215.1. NCBI lineage: Eukaryota > Metazoa > Chordata > Aves > Coraciiformes > Alcedinidae > Actenoides > Actenoides lindsayi. The sequence goes on along the minus strand of WTSP01007878.1, from coordinate 102,182 downwards.
CATAAGTAATACAATCACCTCAATCATTCTGAAGAGTGAGTTTCATTTTGCCTCCCCCCAACAGCACTAGGCTAGTTGTTCCTCATGATGTTCCAAGCAGAGCATTCCAAAGAGTCACTCGTGCAGGAAAACAGTTGAGCAGAACTGAAGTTGCCAGCTCTTTTCTCATTTTAAATGTTGCTTTCCCATTCTGAAACAAGGATTCTTCTCCAATAGTAGTTAAAATAGCTTATCTAATGTAACCTTCTTTTTTTTTTTCCCTTACACATCTGGGAAACTTCATTTCTTTAATCAGTTTCGTACTTTCCTCCACTAATTAAAATCTTGGTTTTTTCTACATATATAATTTCCTGTGTGATAATTCTTTCATCATTGACTTTCTTGCTCTTTATGTATTTCCTAGATGCCGGTGTTCAAATTCAGGCAAAGCAGCTTATTTGTGTTGCTCCATTTCTCCTTAAAATACTCGGATAAAATGTGCCACAAGAAGTTATTTGCCTCTCTGTGTAACTGAATATTTAGCAAAGCTTCCAAAATGCCATTTGTTGCCCTGATAACTCCATCATCAGCAAATTCTAGGATTTTAATTTACTCTACCATGATGAGCCACCCCTTCAGAAAAATTGGCCACCAGCTGTCTCTGTTCCAGCAGGCCAAAGGCACGGGGAAAACAACAAAGCTAACAGACTCACACCGCTTCTCTGTTCAGCTTTACTGTTCTTCCCTTCTTTCCATTTCTCCCTTCCCCTACGCCCTATCTTAACCCAAAATCAAAAGGTTTCTTCCATTCTGTGTGGCTCATGAAAGGTTACCGGGTAGAACTAAATAGCCACGGGGGCTCAGCCTTCCGATTTGGGTTACTTTCAGTATTTTCATTTTATCTGTATTTCATATCAGCACAATTCCTTTCATGTAGCTTTCAGGCTATTTTATAGATATAGACTAAAATCTGGAGATGGTAAACTCTTTTCCACCAAGACAGATACTGCAGTAACATCATATGTATATTGAATTCTACAAGCACGTCAGGACTTTCTCTAAAATGCTTCTAATTTAAGTAACAGCACACAACTTGAGAAAAGTTGTTAAATACCATATACAGACTAATTTCTACGCTATTAGACCATTATTTAAAGGATTTTACACATTTCTCATACAATAGCCTAAATAACACATTGAAAAAATAAATGTTTATCATACTTATTGATTAGTATCAGTAGCACAAATATAACAGACAAATTTGAAAGTTTTCCCAAGACAGAGCTTTGAGTCTTTAGAAAATTACCAAAATTATAAGACGACTGTGTTCAACTGGTCTAATGGTTTGGTTTGCATTTCTCTGCATAAACACAGTGGTATGTTTACCAAACATTCACTTCCTTCTGACCCCACATCACAGATTTCTGAAAACCCACAAAAAAAAGTTTTTTTAATGAACACAAATGTGTTCACAATATCAAAACAAACTTGAATAAATCATTCATACAGAGTGAAAACTGAAGTCTAATAACTCTGAATGAAAGAGCTCTGCAACATAAAAGATTCTGTAACCCACCACAAAACGTTCAAGCACAACTAAAGACAGACTTACGTAATATATTAGGTGCAATTGCAAAGGGCTCTTCAGGTTTTATAATCAGTTCTCACACTTAACCACAAACCAGTAAAGAACTGTTATGATATTTCACAGTTACATACATTTCATAGCTTAGAAATACATCTTCTTACCAAAGTTAAAGCACAATTTTTATTTATTTCATTCATTTGAGGAAACTGAGGATTAGCATACGCTGTTTCATATGCGGATAGTTTAACTAAATCAACAAAGATTCTTTTTAAAACTAAACTCTCTTACAATGAAAAACAGAAAGAAAAGACTTTATTCCTCTGAGAAGATGTCTAGCTTACCTGGCTTTGCCATTCCACACCAACAGCCTGAACAATATTATCAGCTCTTCAGGTACTAATTCTTGCTAACTGGAAGGATATTTTCTCTCTTGCTGGATTAATAATCAACTTTCCTGATAGTTCATTTGTAATTCTCTGCTGCTTAACCCTTTGCAGGTCTCCCATTTTGAACTAAGCACCTACACTGTTCAGTTCATTTTAATACAAAAATAACAAAACATATGATAGTAACTACGTAACAAATAGCGAGCTAAAGAGAAACTTTAAGTATAGATTATCTTAAAAAAACAAAAGCTTATAAATACTTCAGAGATGACTTTCTCTTAAAGATTCTACTTACTAAACCTAAGAGCCAGTAAACCAATGCATCAACAAACTGAAAGCTGTAAAGTCCAATGGCTCATACGACAGCACACTCCCATGAAGCCACTGCTCAACCTCTCATCTTCAGCGTTCGTGCAAATATGACACATGCCTGCTGGATTCTGAAAATAACGTCTTTTATTATTGAATAGACTGCTGAAAAATTACCACAGTTATCAGTTTGTGCAAGGTCGTCCATCTGTGTTGTCAGAAAGCAAGAGCAAGAGTGGCCAGGAGTAAAACTGAGATAAGAGAGGCCCAGAATATCTAAAAAGGGGAGTTCAAATAAGGTCAGAACAGTTTAAGATAGGACACCCAACAATTATATGTAATTTTATTTTTCAAAGGTAATAGTAGCCAATTACATACATTTTATCTGTTTCGCAGGAATTTAACACATTTTGGCAGCTCTGTTGTGAGATGAGTAAAATTATAAAATAAACCCAGTAGAGGGGTTTAGAGATCTAGTCTGGGAGGGTGAAAGACTCTGGAAATCCTGACCTAAAGAAATTAGTCTTTGTCTGGGAGATAGAAGATGGACCTTGGGATGTGCTTTGGCTAGGGACAGAGGGAAGAGGAAGAGAAAAATGAACTTGTTGCATGGATGACTGAGGCATAATGCTGCAAAAATGGAGAAATCATAATTATTTTTCCAGAGAACAACGACTTGGGGTTTTGGATGCTCTAGGAAAATTATGAGATTACAGTTCTCTTGACTAACAGAAATTCTTTCCTGGTAAATTGTGCTATAGCTGTTTTATTAAATAATACCCCAGTTATTTGTTTTTGGTTTTTTTTTTCCTTGGACACAGGAACAGCCTCCCAAAGTTACTGCATAGCACAGAAGAGACTATCTATTTCCCTTTGCATAAGACTAGTCCTATAGCAAATCTACTTTTAGACAATTGTAGGTCTCTGCTCTATGTCTGCTGCTCTCTCCTGTAACACCTAATACAGTTTGCTGTAAACTTTCTACAATGTGCTATAGAATTTATGATAAAGTGCTATAATGTGTTGAAGCATAATTATTTCATATTTATAGTTAATTTTATTCTGTGTGTGTTTGAAGGAAAACCTTTTAAGAACACCAATAACGTTAGAAAGAAGCAACAACTACAATTATTGTTAAGTATCACATCAGTGGTACTCCTGGGGACTCCTCTTCATGGGAAGAAAGCTTAAACAACATTTTCTAACACATTGGATTGCTTCCCAGAGATGCGATGGCCTACAGAGGCAGTGCTGAACAAAGCAGGCTGGAATAGTAAGTCAGTAAACAACCCTTTTCAGAGGATGGTCACAAATAAGTGCAACTTTGTTCAATAAAGGCGAATTATAGTTACCTTTTGTTCTTTAGAAGGTGCATTATCTTCCTCTCCTGTTCCACCTGACTAAACTGGTAGTATCTCTTCTATCACCTGATTGAGTGGTTGGCTGGAAATAATGTAACAATAGTGGATTGTTTTGTTGCAAGAGACAATGACCTTTCATGTCCTTGGAGCTCACCATGACCTTTCATCTTTCCTATCCTCCAATGGTCTCTCCTAACAACCAGAACTACACCCCGTTAGGCTGAATTCCAGATTGTCATAAAAAGCCCCGTCCTTTTGAAACAAAACCAATTTTTACACCAAGGTGGAGGAGAAACACAGGTCCATTGTTCCCGCACAGATGGAAGTTAGAGTTACTAAGGCAACAGCTCTAATCCCCCTTTTTACCACCTTTTTCACATCACTGGCCTATCAAGTGTGCTACCTTTTAACTCATAAGCTCAAAAGCTGGTAGTCTAACTGACTGGCCTAATTAGCTGCGATTTTCACAGTACAGACAACATGATGAGCTAATCGAAATTTGCAAAATAATGACGTACCTCCAGCAAATATTCCTCCTCCTGAGGCCCAGTCTTAGAATAACAATAATGAGACCATTATTAGAGGAGGGCATTAAAATGCTGCACTGCTGCTAAACAGAGAACTTAATTGTTCTGGTCTTGTCCATTGAATCAACAACCTATTGTTGTGGACTTGAAAAATAAAGGACTGGAGAATGGGTGCCATAATGATTGGTCTGTGCTGCCATACCAGCACTCTGTAGAATTGTTTTCCTTTTGAAACTCTTGATGGACTAGTAGTTTTGTTTAAAAGTAATATAAAAGGCAATTGTCTGGATAAAAAGTCCTATTTATTGAAATCTTTAGAAGCAGTTGCATGGATTTGTTCATGACCTCCAAGATAAAAACATAGGGACCATAATAATGCTATTTGTAGAGACCACTGCTTGTAGTGACACTAGATAACACTGTCCTGTCTAGTTACTGTAGAAGGAAGGCATTTCCTTTGCAGACAGAAATCATGACAGAAGGTCAAATAGTGGACAGACCCAATTCATCTGTAGAAAGGAAGATGTTTTATAAAAAAAAAAACCACAAAAAACCCCCCAAAACCTAACCTAATATATTCGGTCATCATTTAGAACTCTGGGTTTAGATCAAACTGATAAAGATATGCTTAACTAAGTCACAACACAGGACATTTTTGTTGCTTAGTTTTTTAGATATTAAAAGTGACAGTATTATTTGTATCTTCACTTCTGTAGAATTATACTCTAAGCTTTGTAGTGTGGAAACAGAATAATATATCTGGAGATGTAGTCACTCAAGTGCTGTAAATTGTAACTCCCTGTTAGCTTTGGATATTCTTTATTTAAAGTCAGGAATGAGAAGAAGAGATCTAAAATCTCTGGAATACTTTCTAACCTTGGGGTGTTTTTAATTGATAAGAAAATCTACAGCTTTTCACAACATGTTGAAGGTAAACATGATCCTGAGAAAAAAATGTTCTCCAAGATCCAAAAATCAAAGTTTTATTACATCAAATCATTGTTAAATAACACTATTTTGGATTCCTCTCTCAGCTTTCACTGTAACAGAATAGTTGAAAACATGTAACAACTGATTTATACTTTGGAAGAGAAATTAAAATCATGTCTTATTGTATTTTTTTATAGTTTCCCCTCTTAATGCATCTTTCTAGATATGAATTGCTCAAAATAGACTATGACTCTACGTTAACATAAACAATAAGAAGCAACAGAATTTGGCCTTGCAAGAGCATTCATTGGCACTTTGCTATTTATTTCAATGGGAAATAGTTTTGGTTGTCATTTTTTTTTTATTCTTATCAATGTATTGCAAGTTCAAATACAAAAACAAACGAACAAACAAAAACCCCCAAATAAAACAAAAAACAAAACACAAACAAACAAACAAAACACAACAAAAAAAAAAAAAACAGTGGAAAAGAAAAAACAAAGGGGGGGGGGGAATGGTAGGAGAAGAGAACTTAAAGTTAAATGTTAACCCAAAAGGTATTTTCAGCAGTCCTTAGAACTGCTTGGATAATGTAAAGGTGTCTTGCATGTACTCACACAACACATTCTCTTTAAACTCAGGGTCTTTTCTTTTGTAAATTGAAAAATGCCTAATATAAAGAAGTATTAAATTGTAAATAAGACCTCTTGCTTCAGTCAATCCATGCTTTGCTTCATTTATCTTCATCTTGTTAGGCTAAATTAATTAACAATCTCTGTGTTGCACACTTTCTCTTTTCATTACATCAAATAATGGCCTGGATATGGGAGAAAACCCTCACCACAGGGATCTTGAAACACTACCTTGAGGAAGAGTCTCTTACATATGTATTGCCCTAGCAATATTAACTGTCTAGATGTTACGACATTTATTAAATGAATTCTTCATTGCTTTAAAATAATTATCCTGATTTATGAGAAATAAAAATATTTCAAAAGAAAACCAGAGGCTTGCAACAGATCATGTTTACAATTTGTGAGCCACAAGTACTAAAAGAAAGAAAACACATAAATTTATCAATTGTTTTACTCGATGCTTTATTTAATATAAAAAATTTGCAACTTCAATACAATTTCTGGCTAACTGCGTCTACCGTCCCAAACACATTAACGTGTCAAATTACTCAAACCAAGCTGCCATACCATTTGTCTGTGAATGTTCTGTATATAATTAATTGGATGTCTGGGACAGTTTCATTGATAAATCTGCTTATTTTAATACTGTAGTGGGGAGCAATGTGCTAAACTAGTAGATAAGTTTTCTTCCTTTAACCTACATTATGGCATCTAGAGCAAAAGGACAAAACAGTAAAGCCTTTTTTAATCTCACCCTGATCAAACAACCCTCTTTCTCCCATCACAGCTTTGTGCGTGATATCTTTCTGCTAGTGTTTCTTATTTAATTAAAACAGACACTGACAGAAGGACATGGATTAGGACTGTAATGATGCATTTACTTAGATTAATCGGAGGCTCCTTTTGGAGTAATGGCTTAAACAAAGAACAAAAGGAAATTGTTATGAAACAGCCTTTTATCCCAGGCAAAGGTCACATTATGAGGTTTTTAATTTTGTCAGCCTCTGTTATATTGGGCCTTGCTACTGGAACATGAGAAGTGCTTCTCTCCCCCTCTCCCCAGAGCCAAGCCAGTTATAATACAGCCATTAAAGCTGCAAATTAAAATGTCTGATTTTAAAACAGGTTGCTTAGCTTTCAAAACCCTCTAATTAGCATGTTGTGCATTGTTGTGAAGGAAAGAAACCTAAAATGCTAATGACCTGCTGCCAGGTGACCACACTGCTGTGCAAAATAATACAGACCCCGTTAAGTAGTAGTAGTAATAATAATACCCAGCTCTTATGAATTACCCAACTCCAGGTCTACTCTGCACCACATGTCCTTAAAGAAACAAGCGTGCATCCAGCCAAAGATCAGAGTTCAGCCGTCAGCACAAGAGATTGTTGTATGTTAACTGGAAAGAAGTCCGTGCCCAAAAGAGAAAAACATTTGAAACCACTATGGGCCAGGTGATACTTGGACCAGGCACAGAGGAAAGCACGGAATGGAAAATTCTTACCCTCTCAGACAGATGCTAGAGATACACTTCTGTAAATGGCAAAAGAGACAGCCCCAGCTTGCTCTGATAAATTCTGCTTCTGTCCTTTATTCACAAAAATATGCAATAATGAATTAAAAGACTAAAGCACAGAAATATTTTTGTCCTTTCCTGGTTTATCATTCATTGTAACAAGTTCATTAAGCTAGAGCTCATAAATCTATTTTTTTTTTTCTCCACAGGTCTTGTGATATTTTCTTAAAATATGCTACAGGAGGAAGTCTGATAACGTGGCTTCAAAGACAAAACAAATAGAAAACATTTTCTTAAACTTTATGGCACATGAAGCTCTATTTTTAAAAATACTTGAGTTTTAGCAAACTTACTTCATAAAACTTCAGAAGAATTCTCATCTCCCAGTGACAAAATGTATGTGACTTCCTTTTTTGAAATCACAGCTGCAAAAATATTCATTAGTCTTCTGTACCACCTAAACTGTATAGAGCCCCAATGCTTCTCCAGTCACAGAGTCCCCATGTCTGGCACGCTGAAATGTCACACAGGACTTAGAGGCACACAACCCAACACCAACAAAGTAAAACCTTGCTGACCGCACCAACGTTGGGTCCCAACAGCAGCAGGAAAGGCTGCTGTTCAGCACCACAAAGAATACCTTCCTGAAAAGTCCAGAATAATTAGCTGGGCAGTCAAGATTAACCCCCCTCGACCTGTTTTTTTACCAGTAGTTCAGGAAAAAAAAAAAAAGCTTTCTCTGTAACCTGACATCTTTGCCATAAAGATCCTGGTCCGACCCCCTCCAAGCATACCAGCATAGCATGACAGCATTCTTCCTAGGTCACACTAGTAGGAAGTTGGATGAGATGTGCAGAAGCTGTGCTGGCCTCGTCGGCTCTGCATTTGCAGAAGTCTCCCATCCCTCAAGCAATCCCTTACTGAATCTTGCTTTACTTAAAACTTCATCAGTCCAGAGACAAGGTACTGTGTGATTCCAAATCCCAATGCCCTCAAAACCACTACTCAGTGGCAAACACAACTCAATTCCTCTCCAGATAAATTACAAGCCAGCCATGTTAAGCAAATGATAATATAATACGTAATATAAAAATAAAATATATGGGTGTGCTTTAATCTCAAACTCAGATGTCAACACTCTAATGCTCGTCTCTATTTCACACAGTACAGGCCAGATTCTGCCACATTGTTGCCACTACCCTCAAAATATAGCCCCAATCCTGAAAAAATTTGACAACTTGCCCTTGAAAATGTTAACACAACTACATGCGAGTCACCGAAATGACCTACATAAAAAGGAAAATACACTCACTTGCAAAGATAGCAATTTCAATTTACTTAACACTTGAAGACCTGAGCTGCTGAAAAGGTGGCAAATTCTAGTAAGCAAAATGTAAATATGTGGTAGTATTCTACCTGGTTACAAACACGCCGTACCTCACAATAGTCTTCTACAAGTTTCCAATAACGCTGTCATCAGCTAGTAGCACCATTTATTTATTTGCTTAAACTTAACTTCTGTTCTGCCAAGATAATCACATCTTAAGATACAAGAACCTGTTTTCACAGACATATGTACCATCCACTAGTGTTCCTTGGCTGCCTCTTAGTTGTTATTTTTTCCTGAATAAAACCACCTCTGTGAGACAGAAAACAAACTGCTAAGTTTATTTATTAAAAAATACTCTAGCAACTAGCAGAAAACAGACTGTGCAAAGTGACAGGTGGCTCTAGCCTTTAAAATTCAGTCAGGAAATTCCCATTATTTTCATTTGTGGCTGTGCACATACTATGTTGCAGAATTCATCCTAACGGGGCATTTTAAAGGCACCTTGCAATGGCTACTGCATTGATATGCACGATGGAAATACACTGTTTCCCAAAAGTTCTATTTGTTCTTTAAAATGTATTAAATACACCAACGCTCTTTTAGTGAAGAAGGAATAAAATCTGCATTAGTATCCTACACAGAATGTGAATTCGTGCTTTAAGATCAGAGCTGCTTAGATAGCAAATTATCTGCACCATTTCACATTTACCAGCTAGAGAGCTGTCCAGGTACAGTCCGTATACCGTCAGCGGTAGAACAATCAGTGCCCACATGAGTACAGCACTTGGTGTCCTGTGGGTTTTGCTGAATATCCATGTAGCACATAGAAATATATGTAAAAGAACAGCAGTAATCCAGTAATCTAAGACTTTGGCGTAGGAGTCTGACAAGGGTCAGGCTGGCACAGCAGCAGCTAGTGACAGGGCACGGTGGAAACACTAGTAAAGCAGTCAAATACTCAGTAATCATGCTGCTTTGGTGCAGAATAAGACACTGATTAGGCTTTGATACATTATGAGTTCAACTGGGCCCATTAAAGTACATCTCTGAGTAACTATAATGCTCTGTCTTGTTGATCCCAGAAACTCTGGTGGCCACTACAGAGCAGAAAAGACTATCTACATTCTCAGTTTTTCAAACATCACTTTCACACACCCAGAAGTCACAATATGCTCTGCACTGATGCGTAGCAGAATAAAATGTATATGCAGGAAAAAAATCATCATGCCATTGAGATTCCATGCATAATAATGTAATCAGATTTGACCCAGAGACATGAAGAAAAGGGAACTCGGTTCCTTTTTTCACTCAAGCAGTCCCACAGACTGGTATGTGTGTATATACATATAATAGAACCTGTATAGTATGGAAACATATGCACACATAATGGAACCAATATAATGGTTACACAGTGGAACTGAACTCTGTTCTTCAAATTACCAGCTTGTGCCCCCAACCACTAGCACTGATTATACATAACAGCAATTTTCGCTACCTTCACATACTGTGAAACAAGAATAGTTCTTATCTCTGAGCACCAGTATAGCTCTTTGAGTTTGTCCCATTACACGCAACCTATCTCAGTTTTTCCCTGTATCTATCTCTACAGGTTAGAGAAAGCAGAGCTGCCTACTCTTCAGGTTTCCAAAAGACTGCATTTGGGCCATACAAAGTAGTTTCTTTTCAGCCCTAAGAATGTCAGCATCAAGCAACCTCCGTATTTGAATTCAAGTCACTTCCCAGATTACCACATTCACCACGAGAAATTCTGACTACTATTTAACTCTTCTTGCAATCCTAGATATCCCATCTCACTCCAAAACTTCATTCCCATCTGATTTGTGATCTAATGTACAAAACTGTGTTCAAATCCTTTATAAACATATTCAGTTTTCAAACTGTTGCCCTGATGAGCATACCACTGAACTTCTGACCTAACTTTTTTAGTCCCAATGATAAACTAGATAAATCATGACACAAAAATCACATGAGCAGTCCACTCCACTCTTCTGGCTATTAGCACTTGATTTCAATAAATAATAGGGCTATTATATTTCAAACTGTCTACTGGAAGAGAATACTGATCTATGCAATTCATCACTGATTTGATAGTGAGTGTCAGAAATTAAGCTTATAAATTGTTTCATGTTACATGCAATAGAAAAATTACCTATATACTTTCAAGTGCAAATAATATCCTCAATGAGCATTTTAAAAATACCTTTGCATTCTAGCATGCAAAAATGGCCTGCACAAATTATGTGAAAATTTCACCTCAATTATGTGAAAAGAAAATTATCTGTATGCAAATTTGGCTTGCATCTGACTTTAGAAATATGGGCTAGGTTTCAACAGAAACTGGGCCAAGTGTAACTGTTTGCTGGTGAACCCAGCATGAAACAGCTCATCCACAGAAAGGCATCATGCTTCTGCAACTCCAGTGTCATACTCACACCCCAAATATAGCCATATAGTGTACTTCAATACCTCCTCAAAACATAATTCTCTAGGCACCTTTCAGCATTTAATCTTCCCACCAGTCAAGACTTCCCAGTCGGTATTGCCTAATGAAGTGGGCACACAGAACTGTAAGGCATATTTTTGCCCCAGTACTTGGTATTCTAATTACCTTTTTATGCTCTGGTTTACCCATGTGTAAAACAGGAGAAAAAAAAATCTTTATAAATCACCTTTCTAAGCTGCTTTGAGATCTGCTGATAAAAAGAGGGAATGAGGGAAACAATCTCTAAGCGGTCTGAAACAGGTATCACTTAAAACCAAACAAGAGCCAAACAAATAAGCATAAAGGTTTGGAGCTTTTTGGTTGCTTTACTGTTTCTTTCTCTACTGTTGAAGCTTTCAATATATGCAATCAGCCAGTCACACTACTGCCCTGTATTAATATAAAGGGGATCGCAACAGCCAGAACAAGCAAGTCAGGGCAGTGCGTGCACTTTGTTTATGTGCTGTATCTCGTACGTACCTTGCCTAGGTTCAGACTGAAATCCAGCTCCAGCTGCAAGAGCTTCCAGGCTGGTCTGCAAGCAGGCACCTTCACAACACTTCTTAAAACCTCATACATCATGTTTTCACACATTAAACATCCCTCCAAAGGTACACCTGTTGCAGCTTAAGAACACGTGCCGTCCAATCTTCGAGCACTCATTTCTTCTGTCCATGTAATTATCAGGATTTTAAATCTTTCATTTCTAAAGAGTGCAATTAAAATATAACCTTAACTATAGCATAGATACTCATTTATAGTTCACTCTCAAAGAGGTTAGGGTAATAGATTTTGAAAATGTGTCACTTTTTACATATATTTTGGGGTGTATCTAAATCTTAACAAAATTCCCACTGCTGACACAGCTGGAAACTCTGTCACGCTGATGGAAACTAAGGCAGTTTAGTAAGGAAAGTAATGTAAATCATTTGAACCACCTCCATTTTTATATTATTGTGACCGATTCAGTGTTCCACAAAGTGAACTTAGCATGGTTATAAAAATCTTGCTGGCAATCACAGAGAATGAGCTGTGCAACTACTTCAACGTTTGTAAAAAATAGGATTATCCAAAATGGGTTTTGAAAACACAGTTTTTCTGACTTTTCATATATATGCACATATACATCTGTGTATGCACACACACGTGTGTATATATATATACATATATATGCATGCAAGTATATATACCTACACATACAGTTACATTTAAGAAAAATGATTTGGTTGTGTTCTCAGCCTTTTCTTCAGAGCCCACCAGTTAGAGCAGCTGGACATAAGTAGCCATTGCTCTGCTCTGGTACCCTGCAGAGGACACCACAAGCTGCCAGAGCAGGTGCCCCACGCAAGTGGCCTCCAGGAACTCTCAGATGCCTCAACAAGAGAGGAGGGAGCAGAACTAAGGGGAAAAGAATGAGAATAGCAACAGCTTAGGAGAGCTCAGGGACTCCCTCCAAAAGCCTGGGAACTCCTGCCTAGCATCTGCATTTGATAGGAAACATTGGCGAGCACTTCCTTCCGATGCAGTACTTCAGGTTACAAAAGGAATGTGAGAAATGAAAGAGTTAAATACATACATTTATATAGAGAATCACATACAGAGTGATTATCTTAAATCCTAGAGAACTAGCGGTTGCTTTATTTTTCCCCTGAAGCCTGTACCTTTTCTCGCAATGAAATGCATATTCAGCCTTCACTTGGTACAATATTTGTGTTGCCGTGCAATTAAACAAATGTTTTTTTCATTTTCTTTTCAAATAGCCTCCCACCCATCTCCCTCTAAACAGTGGCACATCAGGCCAGCTGGGTAACATGTACAGGCTGAGCAGTAAAGTCTCCTCTTGCCCCAACTAAAATGGTCCTTTCCTTATTTCAGCCTGCAGAACACATGGGGAAATAAGAGGACTTAAAAAATAATGGAGTACATCTGAAAGGAATTCTGATTCCACGCTATTCCCACATTCCACTGTAAGTCACAGCATCCCATTGGCATTCGGCATAATAGTTTTAGCACAGGGAAGTGCAGAAGATCAAGGTAATCTTATTTCCTTTCCGCCCTGACATTCGTAATTCCACCCTGTGCACTTTTTCCTCTATTTTTATTCTTCCCGATTCCTTGTATGAAATATGAAGAATTCACAGGTATGATTATCAAATTTATGGAATGTGCTTGCTACACCACACATTATAGCCTCACGGTTGTTTGCCCTGTGGTATGAAAGATTTGCATAGCGTTTAAATGGGAGAGACCTATACAAACTATAGTTAAAATATTATTACATTTATATGTTTTTCTATATGAACTAGTAAAAAAAATAATTTTTTTTATTCCACTTTAGGGCAACATTTTACTACAATTAAATGAAAAGGCTTAGCTCTGCTACTTCTTTGAAAAGAATCATGACCAAAAAGACACAATTTTAGGAAGCATTACCAGAAGATGATAAAGAAAATCTCACTATTTCCATGTGAGGCAATATCACAACCAAATATCTCTTGTTGAGATTTAAAATCTGAACATATTCCCTTCCATAATTCTTTCATCTCTGTACACAATTTATACAGGAGCTTTGAGAGAGAAAAGAATGAAGAGCTTGCCTTTATTCCAGAGGGGGTTTTATGTGGTGGTGTTTTTGTTGGGGTTTTTTTAATTCATTATACTCTGCTTTCCCATCAGTGGTGACCATCACTGCAGCACCGAATCTCCAGCTGTGAGCTTCAACCTACAGCTGCCTGAAGCCAAAACAAGTGCTGCTTTTCTGATGTAGAACAAGGGACATTGGAAGGAGGAGAAAAAGCTTAAGCTTCCATTCCTTTTGAATTTCAGTGTCACCTCTGTAATAGAGTATATGACACAGCAATCTAGACAATATGACAAATTACAGGAAAAGCTGCAGCAATTAAGATTACAGAAAATTATCAGATCTTTTAGCAGAAATTTAATATTGTGTCACTTTCAGAGGGAAAAACTCTTTAAACCATGTTTTACACAAAATATCTGATAAACCGCACACCTAATTTGTAAGGTTTTTCTGTTACAGAGCACAAGGTGAAATCTCATGTACCTGACATTCCTCCTCTCAGGGAAGACTACCATCTAAGAAGAGAGGAATTCTCTCTTGCAAGAAATCCATTGCATGTTAAACACGGAAAGACAGAAGGACGGATGGAAAGAAGGAAGGAAGGAGGGTAAATACCAACACGTAAGAGGGCAGAAGATTACTTTGGCAGTTGTGCAACAGTTACAGAAAAAAGAATTTAAAAGGAAACTATTTTTTTCTACACACAAAGTCCAGAGTACACATTTTATTATAGTGAGCACTGACTTAATTTTCCAAGACTCAGCCTGAGACAACAGCAGCTGACTACAGCAGAGGAGTCTAAAATTAGTATTTTTTAAAGTCTTTTTATTCTCATAAAATTTGTACATTAAAACTGACATTTTAAAAGGTTACTTCTGTAGAGAGGAACTAGCAGCTATCAAAATCTCAAAACACCAATCAAATGTAAACGTGTTTCAGACCAAACCGGTTAGCGCAGACAAATCACCATGCCAAACGGCAGTGAAGAGCAGGAGAAAGCTTTGAGAAAAATTATAAATCAGGTAAATCTCCAAGTTATAGTATTATTGCACCAAAGCTGCAGTTTAGACATCTTAGTGCTAACTGCCAAATGGTCTGCATTATTCTATGTTGTTAGCCATAGTAAAGTGGATTTCCTACCACTTCACACAAATTATCAATTCCAATTGTGCAGGTTTGTGATACAGCCAGAGAAAAAGGCTTTCTTTTAAAGCTGCCCTATTTTATTTTTTTGCCATACTGTAGAATACACCTAATCCCATATAGATTTTTATACATTTCCAGGTAAGAAAAACGTAGCTACTGAATAACATGTCCACAAATGTATTAAAATTACCTTTACCCCAGTCTTTTATATGCAAGTTTGTTTTATCTATCACATAGAGCTGTAAGTAGAAGAGACAAGTTAGTCCAAGGACATAATGTTTTTCAGGCTCTATAGCACTTAGCAGGTTACTGGGCCTCCAAGGCCTAACAGATTTAACCAAGACTTTTCACACAATCAGGTAAGGAAAGCTAGGCCAGTCAGCAGATGTCCCATTCAGATAACAAAGAGAATATTTTAGTGACAATGTGAGAAAACAACAGTAAAAATGGTAGAGAAACCCACTGAACCGTAGTGCTCTTTTTTTTTCTTGTACTAAGAACCATCGACTGACTATGACATTCACTCTAGTCTTCAGCAAAGGGAAAGTCACTCATGCAAGCTTTGTCACCTAGAGCTCTAAAGAAACTATTATAAGAATCAACTACATCGGTGCTGGACAATTTTCTATATTTTAATTTTCTCTGTGGATTTAGGATTAATTCATAGATGATGTGTTAAAACACCAGGCTAATAGACGAAATATTCTTGTCATGCATGTCATCGTTACAATGATCCACAACACGCTGCTGCTGCATTTGCACCTTCAGCTCAACCTCAACATAAAGCAAGTATTTCATACCCTCAAGTCCACATTAGCAATGTTAAAACTTGCAAACAGGAAATAACTATTAGTATCCAAAATGGCTAATGGTCAGTTGCAAACCCGTGAAGAAGTGGAAGCACGATAGTGTGAACAAAGCCAGCTCTAGCATTTGTTAAGGTCACTTCAGTTCTTCAAATGGCTCTTCTTAGAGTCCATTACCTCAGCTAAATATGCACAGCAAACCATAATAATGATGGAGATAACCCATCTGAAGAAACCAATTTGGGGTGTGGTTTTGAATTTGAATCAGGGAAAAAATGACTACACACCCCATGCTCTTGCTCTCCTCTACGGCCAAGTTTAAATGAAGAAGAATACTTTTCAGTTAGCCTGGACCACATTTCAATGGCAAGGGAACTGTGAATGAAAGAAGTTCATAAAGAAGGCTGTTAAACATTAAAGTATAGTATAATCACTGTATGAATTAGTCATAGCCAGTGTAGACACTGTCCAACCCACTTTCCAACCATCTGCAACAAATGTGCTCCATTAAAACAGAACCATATGGAAAACAAGCTAGCAATTAACACAGCTTCTCTGCATACCTCTAATACAGCACAGATTTCAAACTTTGAGTGAAACTGACTGCTGAATTACTTCCATATTGCTGCTGTTTAGACCTTGGCAACACATATTTATCCTCACTCACTCCAGTATGTCATCCCAAGATACTGCTATATCATCAAAATAAGCATGAAAAAACCACCCACTACTGAGCCACTCATTGTGGTTTATAGCCTCTGTTAATAAAATACTCGCAGATCAAAGTATAACAGACTTTTCCAAAGATGCGCACTACTTACCAGTCGGTATCAAAACTAATAGCTAATGCAGGGCAAATTGATTTAATTGCTAATTGGCAAGAACTCGTACTATTAAACAAAACTGCTTCGGGTCTGAGTAGCTTTCTGCTCTCTCAGACCCTATTCGAAGTGCTAGATGTGCTGCACTTAACACTGTTAGCATTTCCCAATCCAAAGGGGATATGCAGGAATCATAGTCCCCAAAATCAGAGGCCTTAAAAATGCTCATAGATAGGAATGGTTTGGTTATTTTTCTTTATGAAAGTAAGGACACTAGAATATTTCATAATTACATCTCAGTGTACAAGATCCAGAAATCGAAGCTTACTATAGAACAAAAAGATGATTTTAAGCACCACGCATTGTTTCCTTATTCAAAGTAAAACGTAAGTGCTCAGTACATACTCTGTGCCCTTTTCTACCCGGTCCATCAGAGGTCTGCACTTCAAAAGCCCGTCTCTTTAATTCAATCTACAGACATTTGTTCTCTTATGCTTAACTGTTCAGTCCCTGAGGGTTGGTCAAGGTGGTGAAGCCCCCCAGAACCACATAGGTTGGCACGGACCCCTGGAGGTCATTGACTCCTGCCTCCAGCTCACGTTGCTCAGGTACTTGTTCTGTCAAGTTTTGAACGTCTTCAAGGAGCAAGAAATTGTGAAAGAAAACCTAAATACTGTACTACAAAAACAATAAAGCTGTATGATAAAAAGCATACTAGTTATTTAAAACATGACATTTCCAATACAAATTAAGTTGCTTTAAATCATGTAATATTAAAATTGGGGGATTTATATATATTTTTTTTTTTTTAAATAACTGGTATGTATTTATTTATTTAAATGAAGAGCATCATAAAGAAAATCATTCTAGTTCAGGGTTTCTGTATTTCCCCTATTATCCAGGAAGAAGGGGAAAAAAATAAACGCAGACATCATTTTGCTACAGACTTTTCCAAATTTTACAGAATTTTCCAAAGTGGAATTACAGAAGAGATTCATTCCTTGAAAACACTACCTCAGTACCTACATGATTCCAAAAGCACTGAAACTTCTGAAGCAGCCTTTCATGATTTGAGATCATCGTGGGCCACACTGTTCCTAAAGACCCACAATAAAATGTGAAGAGCCTGGAAATGAAAGATTTAGAGGCAGAATTCTCCACACAAATTTAATACTCTTCACACAGAAGTTTCTCCCCCATTAAGAAGAAAACAAGAGGAAACCATAAAACAAGCTCTGCATTTCTTCCTGGGTGCTTTTCACACCTTCAAAAGTTTCAAAACCAACAGTATTAATAGAGCCCTTCAGCAACAACACACTGTCCAAGCTTAATACATGGAGGAAACAATACAGCCATTATTAGATAGGTTTGTAGCCAGTTCTTGGGTTTGTTCTTATTACTGTTAATTGCAACAGCTATGTAGAAGACCGTATGAAATTTGATGGTAGATTTTAAGTACCAGCATTTGAAATCATGCAATTATTACTCTAATTTTCATTTCCTCCAAACAGGAAAGTTCTAGAAAACCTTGTCCTGAACGTGTCCTTCAACGAACGACGCACCCACAGAATACGCACGGTAACAGAAACAAAAGGATACAAAGATGCATAATTTTAAAATTCATGGTTTGGGGAGACATTATCAGCAATCCTTGAATAACTAATACAAATAGTAACTCATTTTGTCTTAAAAATATGCCCATAGGATCCAAAAAAAAGCTGAAGCAGCATTAAATGGGATTCTGATGAACAACATTTCGGTTTAATAACAAGAAGGTTTCAGTGCCGTTCACATTAAACATCAGTTTGCAAATATGCCTTTAAATAAGCCATATGCATGTGTGAGAAACTGGCCTTCTGCCACTACTTTTTTTTTCTAAATTCATTAGGTAACTGATATATTGCTAAAAAGTCCAGAAATATTCAAACAGCATTAGGACTGCAAAAAAATGCGATGTTTTGGAATTACCACCTAAACATCCTGCATCCACCATAAATTCTGACTAATTAAATCCCTACTATGCTATTCCTCCTGTCTTCCTCACAGCTGGTTTATATATTTTCACCTGTTCCACTTCCCTCTTTGTTCAACTAACAAAAAAAGCTTAACCTTGCTTGATTGACAGAAAGGAGTAATAATATTTAATTAACATCACTTCGTATGTGACAAATCTTAAAACTCTGCTCAGTCAACGAGGCTCTAGGAAAGTATTCCCCAACATTTTTAAAAGCTTTTTAAGAAAGCTCAGAATACTGTGTTCTTAATTCAAAAGCACATGCCGAGTTAATTATGGTCTTACGCTTTGACCAAAAGCAGGATTTGTGGGATTTTCTTTTTCTTAAGTCAAAGGATTCAAAAGTAATTTATGAATGATACTGAAATAATGCACGAATTAGCTGCTAACATGCTGTTAGTTTCAAGTGTTAATTTTTTTTTTAATGTACTGGGAGGGTCAGCATTACAGTCACGCTGACTTCAAACTCTATTTATACTAGAAACTGCGTTAACTAAACAATCGTGCTATTTTACAGTCCTCCTACTTGCTTTTAGATTATTGCTCTTGACTAGGTTACTTGTTTGGGAGATTTTGTGCAATTTTTGCCCATTTAAATATAGACGTCTCCATAGCTAAACAAACACTGCAACAGTGGCACGTATACTCTCCCCGGAGTTACTGGGGTTTTATGTACATGATCTTTGATTCATGTTTGCATACCTGTGTGAGCAGTTCTACTCCAGGTGTAAACTATACACATTCTCATGGCTCAAGCAACTTGCTTTGCCGCAATCTTCTTATTACTCACACCCTTTCAAAGGGGTCACAAATGGTTCAAGGCAGGCACTCCAGTCTGCGTGTGTGCGCACAAATGCACAGAAAGTATCGCTGTTTCTCAGTTGGATTTTAAAGAGTGACCAATTTCTTGCAGGTTATTGATGTAAAATGTGATTTCAGGCTCTAACTCGTGTGGGGTCAGCACCACTTCTCTCCCATATGATAACTGAGAGGCAGGAAGGGCACTCAGGCTGAAGCCATTGAAGGAAGGAGGAGCTATGGACAGTTCTCTCCCTGCCTTTCCCCTGCCCTACGGGACATGTTCCTCAACAGCAGACTTAGGCAGGCAGAGGCCCAGCAAGTCACACCGCAAGGCCTTGCCTAGCTCCAGCCAAACAATTATCCAATCCTAGCTTGGTTCGGGACCAAGCTGAATTTCCCTGAATTTCTCCTGCTCTTTTCACAGTTCTTACATTAACTTCTTTTTTATCATTAACAATAAACACTAATAACCATAAGCATTAGCCCAATACGTTCTGACAATCATTTCTGTTAGGATAATTTTAGTACCCTATAAAATTATTTCGGCAAGATAAAATTCTCTCAGAAAGAGAAGAGTTGGGTTTTCTCTAAGAACGAGGTATTTGAAAGATTAATATGCATAGGTGTTTGCCATAATATTATGGACCTTTTACATCCATTCTGCCCACTTTACACCTCTCACCACAGTAACTAAATGAACTCCACATGACTATTTAGTTATTATTTGCAGAGGGAGTGTGTTTTTAAATCAACCACTGCAACACGTGGAGTCACTTCTACACTATCCATTCAGCAAATAAATATGATCTAAAAGCAACGTATTCTGCAGCTCCCATTTCCACTCAATAATTTCACAGATTTTGAAAATGTCTTCAGCACGTTCAACCACCAGCAAGGTCAGGGTTGCCAGTGGCACAAATCCAATATTGAATTATTTGCTAAAATAATGCAGAAAAATAACATAGCATCGTGATAGAGAATGAAGGAATAGCCCACGCAAGTCTCAGTACTTGCAATCTCTGCCAATAAAATGTAAGGATGGGTTTAGGAGTAAAAGCAGTTTTAAAATTTATAACAGTGTTACAATTTGTAAGATAAATATTTTTTAAAAAAGAATCACAAATACAGACTTCTGCTTGAAATGTTTGAAAGCGCTATCTGGATTCTTCTGCCCAATTTTGTTTATAAGTCCCTTGCTTTTAATGTTTTGTATCCATTTAAGAGATGAATCAAGTCATTTAAAAAGAGGGGAGGAATATAGACTGTGGTAGAGTAAAGGAAAAGGAACATAATTTAAGAACAAAGAGGAAAAAAGCAAGGGATGAGCATATACTGATGTCTTAGAATATATCAGTTTTAATTCTGACATCCCAGTACTAATGTTCTGGCTGCCTTAGTTCTATACTGTATACAAAGGATATGTATAAAACACTGTCATCAAAAGTATTAATCACCAGGGGAATATCAGTAGACCTTTGGGCATTTTTTTCCCCTCAAGTACCTAGTAGAGAAAGACTGTCAATAGTCCTAAAATATTTGTGATGGTGACCCCCTCTTCTTTCACTCAATCTCAGTCTTATGCTTCAATAGATGAAGGAGAAAAAGGCTTATTGATTATTCAGTCAGTGATGTCTCTTGGATAAACAGAAAAAAGGTTTGCCATAGAAAATATCTACAATGAACTCCAGATAATTAGGGGAAAAAAGTGACAAACAACTCTTCATTCATCTGCGAGAGAAGTTACTGCATTTCTAGCCCAGAAAAACCAATTATTCAGACCTTGCCTCCTCTATTTCCTACATCACTTCCTTCTGATGAACAAGAGACCTTTCAACACAGATGTGGTAGCCTTGCTTTCTTTTCTGTTTTCTGCCCACAAATATATTTATTGCTTTCACCAGGTTGACAGCTTCAGAAACTGAAAGAGCTCCATTTATCCACAGAACAGACATTCCACTGGCCACGCAGCCCGCTTCACCGTACCTCACCAACCTGCTTCTACCCTGACCCAAAAGGAGCAAATGTCAGGAGTGGGCAGACAGCTCAAGTGCCATTTCTATCTGAAGCCTCATATGAATCCTGAGGCTGCCAAAAAGCTATCATGTGTTGCCAGTAGCCATGGGCCCAGCCCCATGGACACCTCTGTGGATTTGAACCATCAATTAACATTACACAGAGACCCTAACTGTCAAACTGTAACAATTATGGGCTAGCTATTATTTACTTGGCTGGGTTCAAATCTGAGACCTTTGGGATGACAGGTTCTGTTTCTAATTAAATCTTTCCATTGCAGTCCAGTCCCAGAAGTAGGGAAGAAAAAAAAAACCAACAAAAAAAAACCCCAACACAGAAGCCTAACAAATAATGAAATCTGCTTTTACTAGTACACAGAGAGAAGAGGGCTCAAAAACTAAAGGCCATGAGCCCAGATCAAATACAAACACTTACTTTCTGTGTAATCCAATACTGGAAGCCTTCCCATGAAGCATAGTAGAAAAAGAATCACCCTTCAGATGCTAACTTTCAGCTGCATCACCCTCACTAGCTAAGTCTTGTTGCTAAGAATCTGTTGTTCATTGTCAGAACTTAGGTTTGCCTTTCTACACTTATGCACTTCAAGTGGAAACCAAAATGGTTACGGCAGCATTGAGGCTGAGGGGTTTCCCTGATGAGAAGAGATTTTACAGTAAGAGACATCAGACCAAGTTATACCTAGAAGTATCAATGAAAAAAAGCCAAGGCAGGAAGGACTGCAGTTGCTGCACATGGTCGGTCACTAAGGCAACACGTTTTTAAAAGAGTTATCATACATTACTGCCTAAATGACCAGTTTTGTAGCTCTTCTAAGCTTTGCTGTAAAGAGCAAAGTTGAAAAAAGAAAGCTTCAAAGTGGACATAAGGAAAATCTTTTTCACCAGAAGCAGCAGGACAGACTGCCCAGGGAGGTTGTGCTGTCTCTGTCCTTGGAGGTTTGTCAAAACCCACCTGGAGAAAGCCCTGAGTAACCTGGTCAGGCTTCACAGTCGACTCTGCTGTAAGCAAGAGATTGGACTACAAACCTTTTGAGGTCCTTTTCAACCTGAATTATCCTATAGTGTTCATCTTGAGGCAAGTATCAGCCGGATATGACTGAAACTCACTGACACTGTGATGGATATGAATGCATAGCAGCCGAGGCACTAAATGAATGCTACCTGAATGACTAGGCCTTTCATTCTGATGTCCTACACAGAGTACTATGAATAATATTACTGCTGTGAATACAGTGGACAAAGCAAGAAGCTTTGTTTATAACGTTCTTCTTACCATACTCTAGACTCAAGTAAATGTGCCATTGCAGAACCATCAGCATACAAAGCCTTGAAGGTTTTGGTGAGGTGCAGAGTATGACAGAGCAGGGTACACTGCATGATGAGCTAAGTGGCCAATCCCAGTGTCTAGACTGGAGTAACACTGCAGTTGGCTGGCCACCGCTTCCACTGCCGTGCTTGCAATAGCTACACACAGGCAGGATGTGGAAATTCAAGATCCAGGTGGTGCTGCAAGATCTCTGCGCACCCACGAGCTCCTGTTGCAGGTCCTTTTGGCACACAAACAGTGGTGACATTCCTGAGGACTAAACCAGTGCCCCTCAGGCTGCGTGGGGCTGCTACCAGCACGCTGCCTCCACTCAACCGGGGCAGTCCTTTGAGGAGTGCTGCTTCTCTGTCCACACTTTGTGTTGCCCTGGGATTTCTGCTCCTTACCTGCTAAATTTTATGTAATAAAATACATCACAGATTTGACTGGGTCCTTAGCACCCAGACACAACACCCAAGTTTTATGTGCTCATCTGATGGAGCTGACCCCTCCTTCCAGTTTGCTATGCAGACGCTCAGACCACCATCTTACATATTTTATCACTGGAGTTTATCACAAGATTGCCAGCCTTTTGGAAGTAATTTCTTCTTCCACCACGCAGATCCACAGGGAGAACTTAGCCTTTATAGTGAAAATCCTAACTCCAAAATTTACTTTTTCAAATTAAAGCTAGATCCAGTAGTCAAATTATTTAGATTGCATTTTGAACTTGTTTGAACAAAGTCTGTTGAGCAAGGACGGACTGCGTATTTATGACAATATATCACTAATACAATCTCAAGAAATTCAAAGCTCTTATGAATTGGTCACAAGGAAATTTCAACTATGTCTTAAAACCCCTCTTTATGAAAGTCATATATCGTATTTCTTTCCTCTCTTTCTGTATTTGGACATTTCAATGCAAATAACTACTCAGTGAGAATACATTCTTAAGTATTCATTAAGAAAGAACATTATATCAAGACTTTCATACTAAGGTGTGGTCCAGTAATTCTAATCATTGCTCTAACTAATCGATTCCTTGTCTTGTTAGCAAAAACCTAATCCCATGTGTAAAACAAAGATGCATTTTTTACTTTAGCATTTGGTGTCCTCATCATAAAATAAACCTTCCTTGTTCCTGTGTATTTCCTATGGCTAGATAACCAATTAGCTTAATCTTCTTCATATTTACAAGGTTCCACAATAACTCTACCTTTGGTCTCCATTCTAATATTCTAAGATCCACTCTAACATAATTTCTGTCCTTTTTATCTACTGCAACTGCTCCATTCAAATACATAATGACCTTCTCTAGTCTTAGCCGATACCCCTCTCTCACAGTTCTCCACCCACCTTCAGGCATCCACTGTTCCCTTTCACAGACCTGCTATTCCCACCTTTTGGCAGAAACTCATATTTCAGTTCTTTCCCCTTAGCTAAGCCTGATGAATCTCATGCCCTTACTGCCTTAGCTGATATCTCCACAACCTTAACCCCCACTTCTCCCTATAGCTAGCCAGTCAGACAGTTTTTACTCAATTCTTCATTCCAGTTCTTCAAACAACATCTCTGAAAACTATCCCTTCTTTATGTCTATGGCTGAAAAGATGTAAATGAAGTCTTAATTTACCCAGACCCTCCTGCTTGGTTCCTTCTGTCAAATTCTGTGTCTTGGACTAGTTAAAAGTTCTACTATACTTCCACACATCTAAATTCTGAAAAAACTCTTAACAAAGGCAACATCTGTGTATTAGAAAGCTGGGACTCTTGAAGGACTTCACTTGGCAGTCCTGCACAAAATGAACATACTAACATAGAAATTCCCAAAGGCAACATATCAGAAGTCCTAAATACCCAGAAACATTCGTGTGCATTTCAGCACCTACACTGATGAACTGTTGCCTCTCCTTGGCAAAAATCTACCTTTGCCAAGCATATTCTGGAATTTTAAAGTTACAGCATATGCATGCTGGGTTAGTTAGAACTCAACAATGTAGCAGAAATGGAAGCAAGCATCAGATTGTCACAACAGAGGCCAGCCTCTGCATGGAAAAGCCCTTTCACAGGAAGTTGTTTCAGATAATTTCTTCCCTGTAATTTCGGTTGAAAGTGTTAACCACGGTATATAATTAACTCTACACTGAAGACCTTATAGTACCTCTCTCCAAACTGTAAACATACCGCAACACCGAATCATTAGTGCTATGGTGTCTGCATCCCCACTTTAAAAACACGTACACTAAAACTAAGCATCGCTCCCTTCGGAATTTGCATTTTGCAGCACAGACACAGAGCACTAGGGGAAACAGGAAACATTGTGCTAACATGACTATAGTATTGATGAATAAAAACTATAACCCCCAGGCTAAGCTGCCAAATAAGTAGTGAATTAATTTCTGTAAAAGTACTCCAATATTACAAAGGTGTGTTGAAAGGTGTCTGCTCATGTTTCAAATTAAACGCACTGCTGGTCAGCATTAGCACCTCAGCTTTGAACAGCAGCCATTTGCCTATAACACTTCAGGGGCTGGGAAAAACGGATTTGCCGTTCACACTGGAATAATTAGAACATGTCAGGAAGAATTAATTTCCTCATTTTTCAAAAGGATACACAGAAATTACCATGTTATTATATGACAGGGTCCCTTGGAGAATTGTATTAAATTTAATTTCTAGCGCAGCCCACACAACAAATTAAAGTCATAAATAAGATGGAAAGAAGCGGGACGCAGAGCATATGTTTATGGCAATGAGTGAAGCCAAGGGACCAGAAACAACTATCTTCATTTCATTTTATTTAAATCAGCCAGACACTGTGTATCTGAATGACAGCACTTGTTAATGGTGCTGAGATTATAGGCTCCTTAATTTTAGGAAACAGAAGCAGTCACTCAGTATTTGAAATGGTATTTTTTTTTTTCTGCAATACAGGTATTCGTTTAAAGTTGCTCCCTTTCAAGGCAGCTTCTCACGGCCCTGCCGCAATGTGCAACCTCATAAGATGAGATGCACTTTTAATTGTCTTGTTTTGTCTTAGTAACAGAGGAGAGAAGACAAGTACTTTTACAGAAATACAAAACTAGGAAGAAGTGACTGGTAATTGAAAGAACTATATCTTTGGGTAGGCAGAACAGTAAAAAAGATTAGGAATAGCCAATTACCATCATGATTTTATTTGCTACAACATTTAACCGCCAGTATCGAAAATAATTTTCTGCTTTCGTGCAACCCCAAATGTTCTGATAGAAAAAAAATAAAAATCAGTGCAATATTACTGCTTGCTAATACTCCAGTCACACAGACTTCAGAGCAAGACATACCTCTCCCACCACGCCTCACGCTCTTAGGTCACTCCTCAGAACCAGGGAGCCGCGTGAAGCCCTTTCGCCCCTTCAGTAAAGAACCTGCACTCGCAGGAAAGTTTGCGAAGGCGGTCAATTTACACAACACTGAAGGCAACCCAACTGCACTTTAATAACACTTATAAAAATTTAATAAAGGTTTATAAAATATTAACAGTACTTGAACTTATTTTAATACCTCCTTCTATATTATTCTTTGTACATTTCAATTTTTAATTGTTGTGAAATTCCTGCATTAAGATGTTCAAATCAGACAGAATTACATTGAACATCCCATCCTGTCTCTATGCATCTGTAGCAAGTAAGAAGACTTCTTGTTCAAGCTTCTGTACATACAAAAGCATTGACAAAGCCAATGAAATACAGGATTTGATAACATTAAATTCTGCAATATGGTTGGCATAATTACTACTCATCTGTACTGGGAAACAGCTGCCTACCCCAATGTTGTATGAAATACCCTTCATTTTCACCCTCAGAAGCTTTTTCAGAAGTGCCCACTGGCATTCCCATAACAGGATACAGGAGGAACTCTGCAATTATCAGAAGTGAAGCCGATGATAACAGGTGATAAGGAAAGTTAACAAACATTCGAGATGGTAAAAGCAATTGGCATAACAAGAGAGACTGAAGTTTGTTTCTGGACAAAACATTGACTTTTCTTGTTGATACCTGTAAAGTTTCTTTTCCATATAGGCATTTGCTGAGACACAGGGAAAAAAACCCATAGAGAAATCCTTTTAATCCATTAACCAGTGCTACAAGCTGCCAATATCCAGCTTGCAACCATTTTATCATGCTTGTTAGCTCAAGACAATCTTAAAAAGAAAAGAGAGTTTGCACACTTTACGAAATAGCTGTCATGGATCTGAGCACTCCCTTGAGTGCAACAAACTTTAAATAATTTGTGAATCAATTAACTGGCAACTCTCTACATAACACAGATTTCACACTCCCAGGTCACTGCATTATCAGCTTGATACGAATCATAACATTTTGGAGAAAAGTTCGTAATTGAAATCATTAATTAATTTAACAGGAGATTTTAGTTATGCATAGTATTACGCAGCTGTAAAAGAGCAGAGATCAATTAGTTGTTTCTCTGACAATTTTCTCTGCTTGGTGGAAAACTTTTCAGTTTGTGAAGCATATTACTTTCATGGCCTTCTGAAAGTATTTTAAACTCAAAATGCTCAAAAATATTTTATACAATACTAGTGAGTATTGTATAAAGAAGAAAAACTCAGGTACTGTGAGGAAGAATCAGCCATGGCTTTGCAGCACCGGCTATTAGGTGTTACCTGCACTCCTTTGGACTTCACAGAAAATAAAAAGAATTATATTTAAATGAGGATCAAATATGCTTTATAGAAAAGCAAACATAACCAGGACCCACAATGACTGACTCACAATTTTTTGTGAGTGTTTACTTCTAATGTAGCTAATAAGTGATATGTAAGAAAGCTGCAGCACTTACATGAGAAATGCATCAGCATTACAGGAGAAAAAGCATTTGTAAAGAGAAAGTTTTCACTAGAATCAGCTTGGTGACAGCAGCATTACTACCTCTCCACAGAATTCCTTTGCAATTATGAATGGCTAATACAGAATCATGAGGAAGATTAAAATAATGGAAAACACATTCTGCAGTGAGGCAGCCAAGTGGCTTACTCCATCAAATTTGTTGAAGCAAAAAGAAAAAAACCAACCACCAAACGCAGATTTAGATCAGAATCTAGCAGTATGCACAAGGAAAAGAAAATATGGTAACAGAGGATTTTTCAGCCATATAGACAACCATGGCTGTAAACTTAGATTAAAGCAATTCAAACTAGAATTACGCCACACAATAAGGGAGATAAACTAAACACAAATTAACAAAAGGTTCTGGTACATCTGCTATATTGTAAATTTTTCCAGTCAGGCTACATCGCACAAAGATATCCTCCAGTCTACCCGCAGCTAGGGGACTCTAGGGGCAGTTCTATGCCTGCATTATGCAAGTCACACTAAATAATTACGATGGACCCTCTAGTCTTAAAATCTTAAAATTGAACCTATAAAAGCTGGAGTTTTTCAAACATGCATGCGGACTTTCACCACTGGACTTTCAAGTAAGCACTCGGGGAACCACCGCAATTCATCTCTGGCCCACATTCCCACAGTAAAAGCTCCTTTGATTAGTTTTTCCTGAAGGACGGACATCTGAACCTTTAAAAGCCAACAGTTTATAATAAATACGGAATGATTTAACATAGTAATCATTAAAGATTAATTTGATCTAGATTACCACCAGTGCATGAGGGTTCAATATTTTCTGTCTTTTGTCTGTGTTGTCCATTTGGGAAGAAGATTTATCAGCAGGTGGTACCTTCGGTTCAAAGAAGCTCTACTTCTAGTTGGAGGCTTTACATACTGTAATACAAATAAAATACTAACTGGAAGCCAATAATGCCCCTTGCAGTAATATCTCACACCTCTGGGGAAAGCACTTTGCAGTTCTGCAGTCTTATAAGAGTGAAGTGGACAATTCCTGCACATTTACTGATAGGGAAACAGACCTAGATATGTTAAACAGCTCACTCAACCCACCAACAGCAACATGGGGCTAATTTTCAAGTCCTGCTTCTGTGTCTGCTGAACCAGATCTATCCCATGTTGCATTTCAATACAGCTGTACAGGTCCTTTCAAGCACTAGGAACAGGATATTTGATTTTAATCAGTCCAGAAGTAAGTATTTTTAAAAGAAAAAGCAACAAAGATTCTTTGTAGTAGGTGAAACCAATTTTCCAAAATATTGCTTCACTTTCTGTAAGTTTGGCGAATGCCACAAAATAGATTTTAGTATTTAGATCAATTAGCTTCTAACTCATGATCCTATGGACAAAGCAGAGCCCGCACTCTTCAATCATCCTGGCAGTTTCATTTATCCTACACCTGCCGTGTTCTAAAATAAGGTGTATATATACACACTCTTTTTTTGGTAATTGCTGAAGTTTTCAAACTATTCAGCAGACCATACGGTCACTTCAGAGCAATTATTCAGCAGTCCTAGTTATTTAACCTTCATTCTTCTCTTCTTTTTATCAAGAAATTACTTTCTAAACATACCACCTAACGGGCTTTGAAGGAGAACAGAAATGTGAATCAAATACCCTTTTGGTGATTCATATGGAATGGTAATGTTGTGAATCCATCGCTAAATACCCATCAGACCATCGCTCGGGGCCCTATTAAAAACATTAAGTACATATTTGAACATGAGTAATTCTATTTTGGTCCAGCACAAACCCATCTCTATGCAGCATTATGATATAGTTTCAAATCCAAGCAGACGTGAGCTGTCCTTACTGTTATTCAACAACCTAGATTGCTTGCTATAAAGACATCAGCACAACTCAAACAAAGATATCAAAGGGTTTAACTGGTACAAGAAGAAAAGCTTTTTCCAGGCAACAGAGAGAACCACTGCTTGCCTAACCAGCTCTGGAGAGCATTAAGGAACTTGAAATCTCAATGGTGGGATCTCAAACCCCTTGGAAAGCAATGTGCTATGCAACAAGAATTCCTGGCAACTCAGATCAGCCTCCAAATCAAAAAATCTAAAGTACAATCTTGATCAAAGTGTAATAATGTGCTTCAGATCTCCCAAAGCCTGTCTTGTATTTGATAGGTCATGCCGAATATTAAAAGTTTGTTAATAACTACAGCATAACAAAATACTTAATGGATAAATCACTGATAGGAAGTTTTAGGGTCCCACTACTCAGCAGACTGCTTATAAAACTCTAAAAAACCATCCAGCTTATCTTTTAGACCCATTTAAACATATTCTAACATGGGCCTGTTGAAAAGTCTGTCAAACAGAGTTTTAAGAGAAAAATTAGATTCTGACGTACAAAGATTTCTTTTCCACATAATAAATAATTTTTAAAAAGAGGTTTTCATTGTCACAAAATTAACCCAGATTGTATTACAAATTTCAGGAGGTCATTTTTTCCAATTATGGAGTTTTCCTCCCTTCTTTTTATTACTCCCTATTGTATTTTGGGGTTTGTGATGAGATTTTTTTATTATTTTCTTGTTCCTGTTTTGTTTATAGGCACTTCTAAAATTACTTACATCTATAATATATAGATTTCTGTTAATCTTTTAATTTGCACAGGATCAAAATGTACTTTGGTACAATGGCAGGTGTTTATTTATCATGTCAAGTTCCTACAAAACGCTAGCCTGAATCGGTACACCCTGCCCACAGCAAGCAACAGCTTTGTTACATGGTTTAGTTATGGGGGAGCACGTATGTCAACTTTAGAACACTGCACTACTCATTGCTAAATGCTGGTCCAAATTCACTGGGCTATTTCCCTGGACTTTTCAGATTTCTTTCTTTTCAAAGTAGCCACAATATTAGTGACCAATGATGTTCTCAAGGGTAAAGAGCTGGTATTTTAAAATCTTGCTGTTCTCAATGATTTCTTTTCATCAGACACAGCCTCTGAAGGAAGCTTGTGGCCTGAGACATGTCTTATGAAAGATAACGCCTGTTTCAGAGTTCCAAAATTCAGCATTAAGTAAGATGTCTCTGGAGGTTCTTTTACACATCTAAATACAATGAAATATATTCTATTTCTTTAATTATTTTCTTTTTCCTCTGTGTGTGTGTGTGTGTGTGTGTGTGTGTGTGTAAATGTTGGGCTTTTCAAACCCTCAAATGTAATAAAGCCTGGTTTGATAGTACTGTCAATGTCTGGGAAATTGCAGGAAGGTTTTCCATTTCCTTTGATACTCTGCTGTATTTCCCTTCTCTTCTTGGGGGACACCCTGTAGAATGCAGTGCTCACAAGGTGTGTTCTTTGATATAAGTAGTACTAGGGTAAACTTAGGATAAACTAATTTTATGCCAAAAAGAACACCTATTGGCCATGTGCAATGCCTCAAATAATTCATGACTGTCCTTGTGCCTTACACCATTACTCATTTATCTGGATCCTTTGCATCATGAGCATCTTAAAAAATTGTGACTATTGGTATACTAAATAAGAGACCAGGACAAGATGTAGCACATGACTGTTACTGTGCTTGCATTTTGGCCCAAGTGACCTGTTTCAAGCATTGAAATCTTGTGCACATAACAGTGAACTTAACACAAGATAAAATTTTCATGTAACAGGCAGAAGATTCACAACCCACAGAAAACAAAAGTAAAGCACAGTTTGGGTCATATTCTTTAGGAACAGAAAGGTTTCGTTCATTCAGATGAATTCTTTGACACAAGCAAATGAGTCAGATTCACATTTGGGGAAAATAGGGAATAGTTTCTTAAACACATGTAACTAGCAAGAATGTGCAGTGCTCTCAGCACTCAGCTAAGGGATTGATCTTTAATTTTCTTTCAAAACCGGAAGTTGTGCTTGGATGTGGGATCCTTTGCTTTCTAACTATGGTAAGTC
Source organism: Actenoides lindsayi (assembly GCA_025331215.1). Lineage (NCBI taxonomy): Eukaryota > Metazoa > Chordata > Aves > Coraciiformes > Alcedinidae > Actenoides > Actenoides lindsayi. The sequence goes on along the minus strand of WTSP01007878.1, from coordinate 70,794 downwards.
CTAACCACTCAAAGGCAGCTGAAAACTGTGAGTGCATTTCTGGAAAAAATAGATTAGCAGTTCTCTCCGGCTGAACATTTTCAAAATGAACTATTTCACAGTAGTGTTTAACAAATAAAGTTTAGCAAGAACTGTTATTGGGCTTCCTTCCTTAGGAAGGTATTCAGCTAATAAGTACACCTGTTTTTCAAGCCACTATTAGCTTTTCAATACCTTGTCCAGTGCGGGTGAAACCTGGTAGCATACCACTCTAACAGGTTCAATTTCATTTCCATAGCATCTACAGATTATTTCTCCATGTCTGGGAAAACTTAGTGATTTTATTTAGTTACTTGTTTGCTGACACGTGCCTTTTAGGCATGATTCTTCCATGTAGCTACTTGGATTTCTGCAAGGAAGAATCATGCCTACATCATTTGTACTAAATCCAAGTACATTTCTGAGCTAAAATTTCAGTAATTAGCCATGGTTAAGCTATTTTATCCTTTTTCTTTGAGAATTTTGTTCTCTGCCTTGTAATATCTGAGTACAATGAATCAGGTGCTCCAATATAAGCACCTGTGCTAGAGAGGTCTTCACCCTTTTGGTGTCTCACTATTAGTAGAAGTTCAGCTTTATTGCAGAGCAGCATGGTGCCACCTCTTACAGGCCTCCTACAAATGTCTGATGACTTCTGGGTTGGTTTTGGGTTTGCTTTTTTTGTGTGTTAGGAGCTATGGCTGTTAGAGTAATGCAAACATGAGAATCTCATCTTCTGTACAGTTCTGAAAATATCTAACAGTCATAGACGTACATAAAATTTGGAAATGCAAATTTTAAAGGCACAGTTTTAATGACACTAAAAAAAAAAATTCCTTTGCTGTGTTTTGCTTTTCTGAGGGAGGACAGGTCATTCAAGTTTTTAACACTTGCAGTAGGCAACCCTGGAACTTAATGCATGCAACTTTCTTCTTGTCAAAGACTGGACTCTCACTTGCAAAACACACATGTAGGACTTTGCAAATTCAAACGGTGTATTTTTCTGAGGAATCCCCATTTAAAACATTCTATATGCATCCATAAAGTCAATAAATATTTTTGGGTTGAAGCAGATTAACAGTTACATCCAAACAATTAGAAAAGGCCAAAATATATTATGCAAATTGGATGTATTTAGCATGAGCTCTCTGCAATTTCTATATAAACAAGTGATTAGAATGTTCCCTTCAAAGGCCAACGTGATTAGCACAAAAACTTCACAAATTCACCTACTGCCTAATGAAGTACAGGTATTTTTGCTTAGCGTTATCTCAAGTAGTACGTTACTACCTATAAACAGCAAAGGTTTTAATGATGTCTTTTGTTCTAGAATCTCTTACCACATCTGCACATTTTAGCTCTGCTTTTCTATGATATAAGCAAAAAACAAAAAAAGCCAGCACCAAAAACCAACAACCCAAAACCAAAAAAACCACAAACAAACAAAAAAAACCCCACAACAATAACAAACAACAGAAAAAGTGAAGAAGAAATGAGTCATTGTCTTGGGATACCCACAGAAAAAAATGAACTACTCAAGCATAGGTAACAATGGTTCAAACTGTGGACACATCAACAGGCTGAAAGATTTCTCAAGATTCTCCATCCATCCACACTGAAATATTTACTGACTAGCATTGATAACACTCTAACCTAGACACAATTACAGAAATATCAACCTTGCCATGTTTCAGTTTACTGAACTGAGACTTTTTTTTTCATCGTGAAAGTTGACCCCAGATGTTTCAAACAACGTTCTGCAGGCAAAATCAGGCCAAGTTACACATGGGAAGCACTCGTTATTGTCTACAGAGTAATTAAGTCAGAATAAACGTTTATATGGAGGAGGGCCTAGAAGAAGCTCCTATTTCCTTGTTTGTATGTGTTTTAGTCAGACCCCAAATGTAACCTCTACATAGGGTTTTTTGTAGTTTCATAAAGCATTGTTAAACTGTCCAGCCTGGTGATAGGTACTATATGATGCTACAAAAGGTTTACTGTTCTCAAACTCTTAGCGCTCTAGAAACAAACAATCACTTCCATCTGCAAAGGCAGCTGAATAAAAATAAAAACTAAATTGTAGTAGAAAGGGACACATAGACAGCAGGGAAAGAAGATCAACTGCCACAATTTATTGCTATAGTTTAAATGGTGCAGCAACTTTAACATGGTAGCAGGGGCAGGGCACTTACGGCAATATTATTCTTATTAGAGCACTGCACTGTCAGAGGAAACAAGAGTTCATTCACTGACATTAAACACAGCAGAGAAAACGTGGGGAAGTGATTTGTACTTCATGGCAAAATGGTATATCCTCCCCTTTCCTGTTATGATCCGTACTGGAACATACCAGACAACTAGTGAATGTGCTCCACTGTTCAAAAGCAAGATTAACTGAGATGCTCCATGGCAAGCAAATAAATTTGTTTCCAGTGAAATAAATATTCTTATGGAATGTCATCCTCTCCCACAGCACAGAGAGACAGGCGATGACATTCAATAAAATGCGATTTTTATTCCCGTTTTCTTGACATGAAGAGATATATGACTTACTCAGTTCCTTTGAATTATATGCTCTGAGGTCATGTCTTATGTTTTTTAGAATGCCATCACTGACTACATAATAGTTAAGTGACTAGGAAAAATGGGAATATTATTTTCCATTCAATATAATCCTGTGTAAGTATCTGAAAGACCAGCTATTCATGTAACATGCCCAGCAATATTGCAGTCTTTGTTTCTGCATTTTCAAAAGCTAATCCTACCTCCATTTGAGCTACTTAGGCAGATCTATAGCAAGTTACTGTGTCACAAATGTTCCAGATACGACAAGAGCTATTATCTGTAAAGGAAAAGCAGAATCTATAACTCTTTGTACCATCTAATATTCTTTAGCATTTCAAGTAATTAGCAGCTTATTCCAAAAACATTTGAATAGTTAACAGATTTGATACCTATGGTTAATCCTCATTAAAATTACGATTACATGATATAATTACATGTAAATAAGAAAAATGAATTCAATAAAACTCTTACCCTTTTCAATGTTGGGCACTATGTTGGGAATCATACAGTACGTACAATTAGATTTATACTGCTAAGCTAAAAATATTGGTGAAGATCTAAAAATGACGAACAGTGCCTTTTAAATTAATGTCTTATTAGTTGAGTGAAGTACACTGACAAAGAATAATTTATGCTTATTCAAACTGCTCTCGACATCTTCAGGTGTTTCCAAATGAGCTCACAGAAGAGTGATTAAATGCATCTGATAACAAGCCACACATTGCTGAAATTACTTACCGCCTCATTTTATGATTAATTAAACATGTAGATTAAAGTTGCAAAAGAATTTAGATTAATGAGCAAGTTAAGTCTTGCTGATATAAGTGAATTGGGAATTGGATGCTCTGTGGAACTTTATAAACATGCATTTTATAATGAGTAAGACAAGGCTACATGTTGAATCCTGGCCACAAGGGCCTTTGACGATGCAGTCTTTTTTAACATGGTTTGACAGCTTTCAAATAACATTCTACTATAGACTTTAAACTTTGTGCATTGCTGTAAAACATGAGACTACATAACTCATGTATTAGCAGTACGATTATTTCAAAGCTCTCCAAGGTAATGACCCCCTGTAGCAGCAGCTGTTCAGAAAAATTACAAGCTCGATTGTTATTTTAATCAGAGAGAGTTTAGTAGTTAAAAGCAGTTATGCAACTAGTAAAATTATATGACACGCCATCAGTAGCCCTATCGTAGCCTTCATAGTCCTGTGCCTCTCCAGTTCCCCTGCCCCAAAACCTTGGTCTTATTAGTATAACAGGGTACTCATGAAAAATTCAAAGACATTTATTAAGTCTGTTTTCTACAAGGCAAGGTAACGTTTAAATTTATGATGATTCTTATCAGCTCCAAGAGTGGCAAAATATCCGCTACGTTTGTCAAGTGTCCAATTTTTCTCTTTTAAGATCAGCTAGACCTAATCCATGTAGCTTAGTCAGTGTCAGAAAGCCAAGTTGGGCTTTCTGACTTTGCCGGGCGAAAGCAAATCAGATCACTCACAGAGATGTACTGCACTTTGAACAAGGATGCTGAAATTGCAGCTACTGAACTAGCTTTATGCTTTTGCCATTTGTAACGGCTGTTACGCCCTACCGCATAAAGTGACTGTTGCAGTCTCACCTCAGATGGCCCATTACTTTTAAACCTCTTGATTCTTATTTCTGAAATTTAGATAAGGATCCATATCTTTGCTCTGGCAAAATGAGGAAAATTATGATTGCAAAATTATCGCATACAACTACTTGGGTAATATATTTCAAAGCATCTGTAAAAATAATAATAATAAAAAAATACTTATTGCGTATGCAACACGACAATCAGTTCTTAGAATGGGTTCCTCATCACTGCTAACCAACTCTGCCTCTGCATTTTAGTGCTGCCTGCTATGTTCTCTGGCCTTCCTTCAGAGACACTGCCTGTTTCACTAACTGTGCTTTGGCTTGGCAGTGTAGCAGACTGCAGTTGTGTAAAGGCATAAAACTACTAAAAACGTAATAAACTTCACTTGTAAGTAACTGAATTGTGAAGAAGGAAAACATGAATGCATTTGTATGTTTTATATTAAACCTCCAAATCAGTAGGACATTTGTGCTCTTCTGTTCCAGTCCAGAACAATTACATATTGCTCGGAACACATTCCTGATACAAAATCTCAGTATACTGCAGGAAAAACTAGGAGCAACGAAGTATGAACTGAAACAAGTTTTCTTCTTGATAGGCTGGAAATACCCATGAGAGTTCCTTTTTCTTCAAGTGAAAAAGTTCACAGTCAAATAAAATGGCTTCGCTTGAGTCAATAAATGCAAGTCAGTGGCAAATCCACAGCAGTGTCACAAGGCAGGATGTTGGTTTGTTTCTATGTCTGATATTCAGCATAAAGAAAAATATAAAATCTCACAGTAGGTCATTATTTGACAGTGGATGCCAAACACATATTTGATGGCCTTAGGCATTGAAAAGTTGTCTAAACACAATAAATTTCATCATCCAGTTCACATTTTCCATGTATTTTTTGTGCTTCTTTGTTATATGCATCTAATGCATTCTACTGAAAACCGCAGTGTTTAGGTGTACCAGCACGGAGCAGTAAGTACAATTTTCAGAATCCAATAACCCAAAAGTTTTAAGAGCACACCATAGGACAGAAGGAACAAACAAGTGGCAACTTGCCACCCAGCTCAGAGTCCAAAGCAACAAGCTACTGAAAAGGTAATTCTTCCACTTGGTACTACCAATTTGGAAATTAAAGAATATATTATCTTTCCCTAACTTTATTATCCTCCAGAAGACGTTTGTTCCCATCCCACAAGTCACTAAAGACACCATTTCCTGGCTTCAGCTACTTGCTCAGAGGGTGAGGCAGCTCCACCCCTCTCCCTGTCACCATATTACACTGAAGCTGTGTTCAACGTAGTTAAAAGGAGGAAATGGAATTATTGCACAACAGATTTTTAAACAGCAATTTGATCTTCACTGAAGCACTAGGCTTCAGAAAGACTACACAAAAACTACAGTTAACTGATTAAACTTCTAATTAGTCAGCTAGCAAAGCTCTGTTCATCCTGTTTTCAACAGAAAACATCTTGTAATGTATTTTAAAAGACCCTAAGGAAAAATTTCAAATATATCAACAAATGAGAACTCTCACTCACATTTTAAAAGTGACTTGGTCACTTACAAGCGTAGCTACTATAAACTTGCCGAAGTTTAGACTCCTAAATTGAATTGACTGGAATTTTTCAGATATTCCAACATTCTATAAAAAAAAACCATTACAGTTACCGTGCTGTCTTCACACTTTTGCCAAACCTAAACCAACACTCTGTCAGAAATCTGATGAGATTTCTGGCAGAAATTCCCAGTCATGAAGTGTTCTGGAAGCATCCATTGTCAAGTTTATCTGAAGCAGGTATCTGAAGCATCCCCTAGATAGGCACAGTGAAACTGGTATTTTGAAATTGATATTGTGGATCTTAAGCCTTAAGATACTTTAGAAGTGCTCTGAAATTATATACTTCTGAGGCCAAAAACTAAGACAACTTTTAGCTATGTAGCTACTTCTACCCTGTAAGCAGGTTAGAATTCTTATGTTACAAAGACACAAAAATTAAAGCATGCAGATGAAGCATAAAGATATACAAGAACTATAACGAATACTTTGCCCTGGAGATTTGCCAGTGGAAAATATTGCTTGTCCGTTTCTTCAAGAAGAGCATGTCCAGGAAAATCCCATCTACTGTAGAATATGTTTTCACAGACAGAAAAGAAGACCGCTTCAAAGCTATCAGTCAGGACTGACTACAGAGAAGGATCCTCCTACTCAGCTGTTCTCCAGAATTAGATTTTTCCAAGATGTAAATATGAACAAACTTTTAACTACAGAACTAATGAAAATAACTCTGATTTATAGTCCATATCTGATGCACACACATATCTTCTTCTATAAGAAAACAAGCAGTGAGAATTATTACCCTTTTCCTTTTTTTTTTCCTACCTCAATAACTGCACAGAAGCATCACTAAAGGTTGTACCAAAGAACAGTCTGGCTTACTGGCTTTTGTGTGTCCTGTACTGCTTGACAGAAGGAATCAAAGACACAAAACCGGCTTGAAATTAATTGACTCCAAAGAAGACACCTTCACACTGTAATGTAGCATAAAAGAAGAAACCTTAGCTGGAAGGAATTAAGGAGTGGCCTTTTAAGTCATCATCGTACTAACGTATGATATAGATATAAAATTCTCCTGCTGGTAGAGCTGGCTTGCATTCAGGATTGATGGAAGGAATGTTAACACGGGAATAAACCCAATATGTACCGCTAAAAAATGGACAGAAATATGTACATATGCCAGCAGCACGTGGAGACAAACAGCCCAAAGAATGCTCAGATGATATTTGACATCACTAGCACATGACAACAGACTGCATTATATTTAAAGATAAGAACCAGGATGACATGTCTAAGCTTCCAGAGTTCTTCATGCCTTTTTCTCACTTAGCTTCTAATACCCATCTTGAATTAACCTTAAGCATTTCCCTGTGCAAGTGTAAAATCAGAAAAAAAGATAAAGAGCATCTGCATATTCTATTCAATGTCACAGCTGACATTTTATCAATTTTTGTTAGATGAATTCATGAAAGGGGGACTTCACAAAAGTAATTTTTCGTATAGTTTAGAGGTAGTAAAGTTGAATTCAGATTAGACATATTAAAATAATTCTAATGAATTTGTACTGGTCAAACTGAAATCCCCCCACATCCGTGGCTAACTTATCCTCTTTGTTAAACACAAGTGTATCCTGTGAACAAATATCAAGTAACTAACTTATAGCATCTGTATCCTTGACCAATGTCAAAATAAGACCCAAGAAAGGATTCCCCAAACCCTAATTATGAGGTGCCATTCCTGGCTGAGAACTATGAGTAAAGCCATCTTTTCCCTCCTTCTTTTAAAGGATCTTTAAAGTTAGTACGAGTCCAAATTACTAAAAAAATATTGTAAGGTACTCAGCTATCACGGTGATGATGGCAACAGTAGGTACCCAAAGAGAGTTAATAAGAAAGCTCAATAGGCTTATGGACTGTTACACTCATGTTTTCAGAGTCTGCCATCTCACACAGATAAGATTACAGAAAAAAACAACCAAAACCAATCAAAAAACCCACCCTAGATTCCAAGGGGAAAAGTTAATTCATTGTTCCATTATCCCTCCCAAACCAGTATTTTGAACTAACATTCAGGTATAGATCTCCCTTTTTTGTCTTGGAAATTACTACTCATATTCCTCTGAAATCTAGCAGGTAAATGCTATATATATTCAACAGAGAAAAACAGAAGAAGATGTTTTGGAGGGGTATCCCTTGTTGCAGGTTACTCAGTTTTAGCTTAAGCCAGCTGATCTTCATTCTGCTCTCTCCTGGGTATTCAGAGAGCCGGAAAAGGGTTTTATCGTTCCAGAAAGCCACACATCTCCTATGTACAGCAGAAATTTAATCTCAATGGATCCCATAGCACTTCCATCAAGTTACTAAATAGGAGGAAGAAAAAGCAGAGAGTTGTCAAGCACTACAGATGAGTGCTTGGGGAGCAAAGAACTAGTCATCCACCATGTGTCACAGGCTTTTCAACATATTTCCATTTTTCTGTGGGATTAGTTGAAGAATGGAAAGGAGAGTTTGGCAACCAAATATATGTCTCTGCTTAGAAAGAACTAAGCAGAATGAGGATAGATTACTTCTCTTATTTTATGAGCAGGAAAAGTCATGCATCAGAATGAGGAATGTATCTTTACAAGGCTCAAGGCCCATCTGTGAAGGTGTAAAGATTTGAGCAATTCAGTGGTACTATTGTGAGCTCATCACTACTTTTCTGTGAATTTGCTTTAAAACAAGCAGTTTACCAGTAGAAAATAACTGCTGAGGACACCAAGTGACAGTGCTTTGAATAATAACCAAACATTTGAATACCAGGGTATAACTAGGTTGACTCTAAATTTATTTTGGTTTCTTTGGACAGGAATTGTAAGGAAGGCAGGAATGCCAGTTTGTGTTTGTAGGACTATCCATGGGAATGGATCAGACATTTAGAAGAGTGGATTGTGTCATGGGGCTCATGAAATATAGCAGTGAATGATCAGAGCGGAAAAGTAAGCAGAGGTAAAAAGGAATTCTTATATTTGCATCAGGAGCTATAAACTGCCAGGTCCAAAAGATGTTTAAAAACCTAATATGTAAATATCAGGGAAGAATATCAATGCTGTTGAATCAGGGATTGTTTCCAGTTGGGGCGGAAGTGGTGGGGCAAAATGGATTTAAATTTCTAAAGACAATGATCTTTATTGCCACATTAAACAGCAACATTAGTAACTTCTCCAAGAAATCGTTTGGTTTTGGAGCTCTGTAGATTAACAGGATGCCCAAACTAATCTGGGAGTCCAGAAACAGGACTAAGTAGATATTCTCAAAAGACTGTATTTCAATAGACCTCTCATGCATTGGAGCTTGGATAGATATATAATGACTACTGCACTTCATCATCTAATATCTGGTAAAGACGTTTGAATACTTCCTTAGTAATATTACTTCCTCTGGTTACAACAACTGCAGACTGTGACGTCCTGGGAAAATATTCTCTTATCTATAGAGCCTCTGTTTTTCTGTTACTATGAAACTTCTATCCTTCATTAACATTCAAATCACCTTCTTTCTCTGCAGCTGGTGGAGAGGCACTTCACTTTTTTTGTCCTAGCAGTGATATAGCAGAACCTTTAACCAAGAACAGGATGTGTCTGGGATCACCTTTAGTCTTTAAAGTTTACAAACTCTTTAGCTTTATAGAAATCTGTCAGCAAACCAGAAAAACTGTCCAGTAAATAGATGCAATTAGGAATCATCCTTTTCTGTAATCTTTTATCCTTGTTTTTAGAACTGTTATTTAAAATGTACTGGCCTTAAACACTGCATAAGAGGCTATTCCACAAGATTGTTCTGGTGAGAGAAGCATTTTCTTTCTTAAAAAAAGGCATAGTCTCAAAAATATACTGTTTTCCCTAATACCAGATAACTTCTCCCTTTCACCCACAGAAATACTGAAACTTGTAATCCTACATCTTTGCATTTTAGGACAGCAGAATTCAAGACTTCTTTCAGCATTGTTTATTAGGCTTAGAAAGTGGGGGTTTTAAACAGACTTTTGCAACACTATCAAGGAGATCTTTAGGCTGGAGAAATTTGGCAGAGAATTTAGAAGGTAAGTTTGCACTGAAAACTAGATTACTTAGGTGAATCAAAGAACTAAAGGCTTTTAGCTGTTCCTTTTAATAATAGCCCTCATACCTTCCCTGGACAGAGTTACATATTTATGATGTATTTCAGTGACTTTTCATAGACAGTACTCGGGGGGAATACCTGTTTTAATGGCTCTAGCTGATTACGTGGGAAGTCCTAACCTCACGGTTAAATACCAATTCCCAAACTGTCTGAGCATTATCGAGCATTATCAACAGTGAATATCTTAACTTTTCAGGGTTTTTTTAGAGAAAGTTTAAGGTATTTATTATAAATACTATTTCCCTCAAAAAAAAAAGTTTTACTCTGCAGCTGGATAATACATAGAATATTTTTAGATCCTGGATCTTAAATTATACTACTTATATCTATGTTATGTCATCATTCTATTTTTAAATTATTTCTATTTAAAGTTAACCCTTTATTACCGATTATACTTTTTTAAGTGCAAAAATAATCTTAGATTCTGTTCAGTTTGTAATTCTATAGGTATCACTATGGTCATTAATGGTAACATTGCTATTAAATTAACAGTGAGTGGTCAATCAATTTTTACATCCCCGACACTACCATTTGTAGAATTTGTGCAACTAATTAATAATAGAGGGATATTCTTTTGTTGTTCCCTTAATTTTATAGTTCCTCCTTTGGAATAAAACAAAAATTTTACTAGAATCAGAGACTACAATTTTAAAAAGACAGCTTAATCTTCTTTTTAATATTTTTTTTTTCCTGCTTGATGTTGGTATTTATTGGTCAGATTCTCAAATTTTATTAAGACTATAGTGTAATTAGCTTACTAAATTTGACCTGGGGAAAAAAATATTAAAGAGCTATCACTTTTTAAGAGAAACAACATTCAAAGTACTGAAAGCATTTCTTTCATGAACACTAAATGCTCCATTGTGCTACATGGCAACCTTATGACTATATCTTATATAGAAATAACTTAGCAGATGTTTTTTTCATAGGCATCTAAATGCAAAATTCTCTAAAGTTATGATAGGCCAAGGGATTATTTCTACAATGGAAGCTTAATCTGAAAATAAGCTTTTGGTGTAAAGTTGTTGAAAAATGGTAACAAGGTAAGAAACGTGTAAATTCTATATGAATTAGAACATGCAGAACAACTTTAAAAGCTGTAAGACATTTTCTAGTGGTTGTGGGGAGCTTTAGAGTTATTAGTATCTCAGTAGTTTAAAATAGCACTTACTGGACTGTGCTACAGGTAATAGCAGTTGCTACTACTACTGTATTTATAATTCTAATAATTGTAATCAGTCTTATAACCATTCCTGGAGGCCTCCACTAATCTCTCTCTTGAGCACCAGACTCTGCCATCCATGGTAAGATTACAGCTTAAAAACATAAAATAGTTTGTCAAAGATTAAGAAAGACCAGGATGAAGTCAGCAGGGCTGGACTTACTGCAGATCAACCTGACTGGACACAAACACTGAATAACCTTGAAGCGTTTGCATCTTCTTAGCTCATGACCACTCTTGACAACAAATATCCTCTCTATACTGGAAAGAATCTGAATGGCCACCAAGAAGGACATTTAGGAAAAAATATCAAGAGCACAGTACTTACGTAAGAGACTGGAGATTTACACTCACTCTCAAGGATAAACAAGTGCATGCAAGTTGATCCCTCCCATCTTTACCAGCCAGGCTGTAGGCTGCAGCCTCCCTTCCATTTGCAGGTGCAGCTCCCTGAACACCAATGTCCATCACATGTGCTTAACAACGCAAAGCAAGTTCCATTTTTCATTTCTAAATTTCATTGGGCTGGACAGAACAGTATTTCAAAAAGCAGCTGTTCCTGGTAGCATTCAAGTTTATTGGCACTCTTTATAAAACTGCCCCCAAAACACATACTGTATCTGATCTCAAGTTAAGAAGGCTTTTCTCTAAAGAGTATTGAATCACTTTAATGTAGATTCTACTGCTGCTTTACTCCACTTTCAAGGGAGCTAGTAAATTCAGCTTTACTACTGTACTATAAAGATGTGAAAGAACTGTAATAGCATCTAAAAATGAGCTGTTACCACTATACTGTTCAATTTAGAAAACAGAATTCTAAACAGAATACCGATGAAAAATGTTAATGATAGTTTGCTAAGTTGCCAAGAGGAATGAGATAAGACAATTCACTATATTTTTGTCATATAATGTAAATTATAATGTCCTAAAGAATCTGCCGCAACTCCAAGAAGCACTAAAAGGAAGATCTAAACAACACTGTATTCCAGTAATTTAATTTTTAAAAGAGCTATCCAGCAGCCGTACTTAGCTAATCAGTAGTGTCCCAGCAAAGATCTCAGTGTTCACAGGATTTTAACTCCTGCAAAGTCCTGTCAGTTGCAATGAAGTACCTCAAAGTACCTAAAGCACCTTGCTGAATTAAGGCCTTAATCCCTTATGTATCGACCTCTGAGCAGTTGGCCTTAGATCCCCAATACAGTCTCAACAGACCGGAGAAGGAGGGAAATCCAAAATGTTCCAATAATGTAAAATGTTAAGAAATGACCCTTGAGTCTGTGATCCTTTAGCTCTGAGGAGGTGGACTGTCTCCTTTACTGTACCCACACTTCAGACTCTGAATTTCAAGGCTGAAAATGAACGATTTCTTTCTTGGGCAATGATAATGAAATTCTTTTCCAGCCCCAGCCCATCCTCAGACTCTGCAGAGTAAGTCCATGGCATCACCTCAGTCCAACAACTTATAAATAGCACAGAAGGTAGTGAGAAACGGCAGGGGTAGGCAGTGTATCCCCTGGCATCTCCGCGTGGCAGCTGGTGAGACAAAACAAAAAAATCAGATCACTGTGTAGAGAGTCTATTGGCAAAGCTCAGTTGCATCTGGGAACAATGGCCCATCAAAGCTAACTACGTATTGTTAATATCCCCACCTAATCCAGGCAACGGGAAAGGAAAGTACAAAGTCCTCAGGCAAATCCTACAACCTTCCAATCACTCACATCTCTGTTTTCATGAGCCTTGTAAGCATATACACAACTGCTACTACAGCAGCTTCCCCAAGGCTGCCATAACCATCATCTGGGGCCAGGTTACGGGTGAGGGTGCATTCGGTGCTGCCAGAAGGCATTTATCCCACATTTCCACAAAACACAGAGAAGCCAAGGAAGTCCTATTTCACACTGCTACCTCACCAGTCTAAGGAAAAAGTAGGGTAGTGCAGAACTTCCCCTCCATGGAAATACTGGGGGCTGGGAAACATGCTTCTGAGGCCTGGACTATGATTTTTGTGATACAAAATTTTTAGGCTATTGGGTTCTAAGACTGCACAGTCTTAAGCTTGCAGCTATTGGAATGTTTGACATTTTAAACTATGAAATACCAACCTATTTTGAAATTGTCCAAATCATTAGTTGTGGAATTTTCCTAGCACTTCATGAATACCACTGTTAATTGGGCAATTAACTCGAAACTACAGAATATGCTGTGATGGCATGATATGATATAAGCCATGTAAAAGAAGGAACAGCCAAGCAACTCAGTATGTTGAAAGATATTAATGAAGTGGCAAAATCTGCCAGAAAAATAATAATGGGTGATTTTAACTACCCCAATATTAACTGGTTGAATAACACATCTGTACATGGTTTGGAGAAGCAGCTTATTGATACTATAAATGGCTTCTTTTTGGAGCAGCTCCTTCTGGAGCACAGAGGAGGAGGAGTTCCACTCAGTTACTAATTTGTGTGTGTGTGTTTGTGTAGAAAGCAAGCATGGGTGTTCTGCTGAGCGACAATGGCCACAGGACAATGAGTTTGAATCCCAGTGATGAAGTATTTGAAATGGTAACCAAATAGTTAATGGCAGGTGGGTGGGTGAGGAAAAACCCATAAGCAGCTATCTCAAAGGGAAGGCTGTTTTGGAGGAACGAAGGAGTTTATTCACACACAGAAACAAACCGCTGGTTAAAAAGGGGGAGGGGGGAAGGGGAAGGAAGAAAGGCTAGCATATTTGGGGGTAAAGTACAAGAATCTATGAAGCCTTAAAAAAAAAACAACACTCTTTGAATGTATGAACTCTGCCTAAATGCTTTTAACAGGATAGAACACCATTATTGTTATAGCTTGCTGCTGAATATTGCACAATCTTAAACCAGTCTACAATGCAAACTGTGACAGGATGTATGAAATCAGTTTTTACAAAAATTACAGGAAGAGAAAAATGATTATATTTTGTTTCAAGAATTATACAATTATTGAAGTAAACTGGTCCGTGAAGAGGATGCATATATGCTATGTAATGTACAAATCAAGGAATCTGGAGTAAGATTGCACAGGTCTTGCAGCTGTTTTGATGAATACAGCAAAAAGGTAATAGATTGTGCATGGTTAGTTACATTCCCCTCATCATTCTCTAAAAGCTACAGTTGTGTCCATAAAAAACATCTTTAAGAGCAAGAGATTAAAAACCAAGTAAGGAACTTAAAAATTATACACAGACATGGTAGCAATAGACACTTCCTAGCTGTGACTGTCTAGGAATGGAGCTGTGAAGGATCATAAACACAGCTTCTTTGTTCTTTTGTCATACTTCAAGACCTGGAGATTTAATAACATGTTGGGTTTCCATCCTGGATCAGAAGAATCTTGGAGTGGGCAGTAACCAATACCTGATATTTCAAAGGCAAGTGAATACGTCTCGATTTGTACCAAACAAATCTTTGGGAAAAGTCTCCCTTCAGGCCCATTCACACTTCTTCTAATCACAGATATACTATCAGGCTTTAATGAACACAGTAAGGAGGCATAAGGACTATTTACTAGGGTGGGATGCTACCTTCATATAAACCCAATTTTATAAAGCCAATAACCTAGCAATGATAAAAACCTGCCTAAGCAAGATAGGATAAGAGACTTCTACTGAACTGTTCTTCAGTGGATGCGGGGCGGGGGGAGAGATCCAATAGAGCTGGAGGGGAAATGGCTTCTCAAAAATTTATATTAAAACCTGTAGCATGATTTGGAGAAGGAAATGTTCCATAAAATTAAGACTTTCTAACCATACTTTAGAAGTACCAGGTTAAGAAGCAGCAAAGTGACATGAAACCCAGTGTTGACAAATACAGAAAATTGCATCTCAGAAAGAGTAATTTCAGCTATTTAATTTCACTGCTGGATTTTATACAAACTATAATCGCTTTGTAAAAATGGAACAATGAAATAAAATGTCAATAGTACAAACAAACCCTAAAGACATAAAAATAAAAGAAAGTTATCATATTTTTAAATAAATCGATAGTGCATGTTCCATTCAGATAGGGTACTCAAGTCTAAAAAAATATCTCCAAAATATAGGGGAAATAAAAGTGAGTTCAATGAACTTCACAGAATTGTTTAACAAACCAGGTACATTCTGGAACATTTTTACTTGTCTCTGAAATGCAAAGGGCTACCTGCTTTCCATTGATGGAGTAGCCAACCATGAACCTGATTTGATGTCCATAAAACTTTTGCTGAAATAGGATCAAGCAGCGTTATCACACGCCCCAAAGTTAAGCACATCTGTGACCCCTGGTGCCTGCTGTAGGAGCACCTCTCAATTTTTAGGTGGGTGGTTATAAGGTTTTGGGGAGTGAAATTTTTACTTCACTTCCATTGTATTAAGCTTGGCTTCAGATTCCTGCACTTTGATAACTTCAGTAATTCTAACTTTAGTTCAGTGTTATACCACAGACCAAGAATGCTTTAAAAGAAGAGTGTTATATATCAAGTACTAAAGCATTTGACCAGCAAATAGATACTAACTCAGCAGGAATTCCATATTCACGGTCAGTTTGCTAGCTCGTCATCTCTCTTCATCCTGATGCCCTACAGTACCATGTGTCTCAGGCAGACCCTCATTCCTGCCAATTTCCAGATGAAGATTGTCTTCCTTTCTAAGTCAAACTTTTCTTTTTATACTGAAAATAAGAACTTTGAAGTCTTACACTTTGTGAACAGTTTCACTGGAGAAGGTGAAAGTGAACGATGAAACTTCAAAAACTGATGTAATCTGCTTTGGTTCAGCATCAGGGAATTGGATTAATTATTCCCTGGGGTTTTTTGACTCCTGCAGGGAGCATCTTTCAGACTAACTTTCAGAGCCAGGATTATATAGTAATCTCTAATAAACCCATACAGATAATCAGGTATTTGCACAATTAAGTGTAGTCTTTGAATATTTTATGATGCACAGTACTGAATCCATCACACACACGTATTAAGAACAGGAGCTCCTCCCAGTTAGTTCAAATTTATTTTGTTCAGTGTCTTGTTAATGTAGATACCACAAAATAACGATTCATAATCACTGTGCATGAACTTAAACTATTAAAAGTAAAAATGAACATTTTCACGTTATTTATATTTTAATTATTAATGAAAGCACCGACAAGAGGACAAAATAAAATGGAAAATTAACTTTTTTTTAAAAAAGCACTGATTTTAGAACTTGACCTTTATGCTCTATCTTATCTTAATATCTTAAAGTAACATTTTTAATGGAGGCTTCACTTTGATCAGCTCTATTTAATTAACTTTAGAAATGTGTTTTACAGTACGGTCTTTATCTTTTTTTATTATTTATTTAGCTATTAACACTTATATTTTACCTTCAACAGACCATTATCAGATTTCTATTGAGTCAGGCTTTGGTATATACCAAAGATCTTGATACATCTAGCAAGCAGTTAACCTCTTACCCCACACTCTCTTGCAACTGTGATTATGATGAATGAGTGGTTAGTTCTAAGCAATTCTGGTTTATGTCAATAAATGAATCAAACAGCCATTGGTATATGTGCATTAGGAAGGCAGAGAGAAAATGAAGCTGTCTGTGGACACTTTATAACCCTCATCCTTTTAAGTAATATGATTTGAAAAGTTAATGCTGACATCAACTGTTGGTATTGTTCATCCATGCTATAGAATAAATCCTTTGTACCATTTACGTAGAATGAGAAACACTGCAAATAATTTACTCGTTGCAGCACGGCTTAAAGAAAATTCTCTTTACAGCTTTTATAAGATTCTTCACTATTAAGTGACTTGTGGCTTTGGTTTTGTGATGAAAAATCACAAATCTCTGAAAAACATTTTGGCTCTGCAAATGCCAATCACTTGCAGAAAACCTACAGCACTCTGTCCAGGTATGGACTTGTACAAATACTTTGCTTCCACATTCTTAATTCAGCTTCTTAGCACAAGTATTTCCTAACAGATTCCTCTCTCCCAAGCATTGCAAGCAACTTCAAAAGCATATAGAATTATTTGGATGAGGATCTCCATTTTATTGCTTAGTATTTTTGCAAAGAATTTTGTAGACAGCAGATGGATCTAGTGCATTACATGGATCTCATCCAGCACGCATATGGAGCAGCAGTAGACCAAGGAGGTCCACACTTATATGCAGAGCATGACAATCCTTTGGAAAAGCATTCCTAACAGCAGCTTCACTGAATGGTTCACATTCATCAAGAAGTAAACAAAGGCCAGATACGTGGCCTCTGTCTTTATGCAGTGTGTGAGAAGCTAGTTGGAGAGTGCTCTCACCCTCAGTGGAGTCCTCATTTCAGTAAGTACAAAAGAGTCTAAGAGCATGAAACCCTCTGGGTTTATGTGAATAAAACCTGATATTTTCTGTACATTCTCTCATGGCATACATTCTAATCTTCATAAAGAACTGTCCTGGTGGACAGTAAGTTCTCCATGGAACGGCAGTGTGCCCTTATGGCCAAGAAGGCCAATGGTCTCCTGGGATGCATACAGAAGAGTGTGGCCAGCAGGTCGAGGGAGGTTCTTCTCCCTCTCTACTCTGCACTAGTGAGACCACACCTGGAGTATTGTGTTCAGTTCTGGGCTCTCCAGTTCAAGAGGGACAGGGAAATACTAGAGTGAGTCCAACAGTGAGCTACAAAGATGATGAAGGGACTGGAACATCTCTCTTATGAGGAAAGGCTGAGAGCCCTGGGGCTGATTAGCCTGGAGAAGAGAAGACTGAGAGGGGATCTTATGAATGTTTACAAATATCTGAAGGGTGGGTGTCAAGCAGAAGGGGCCTTTCAGTGCTGCCCTGTAATAGGACAAGAGGTAATGGTAGCAAGGTGCAGGATGGGAAGTTCCACCTCAACACAAGGAAAAACTTTACTATGAGAGTGACAGAGCCTGGCCCAGGCTGCCCAGAGAGGTTGTGGAGTCTCCTTCTATAGAGACTTTCAAGACCCTCCTGGATCTGTTCCTGTGTGGCCTGCCCTGGGTGATCCTGCTCTGGCAGGGGGGTTGGACTTGACGATCTCCAGAGGCCAACCCCTATCATTCTATGATTCTATGATTGTAATTGAAGATTTCTGTGCTACATTATATACCGAAATCCTAAAAGTAGGATTTTAAGCGCACTATTTGTTTACTATAAGAAAAACTGGCTAAAATTAATATAATGTATATTGTTTCTCTAGTATGAGCATTATACATATCTATTAATTTATACCAAGAAACTGTATGGTCAATAGAGAAGCAGCCAAAATAATGTCTGCTGCACTCAGAGGGTAAACGGAAACTCAGACAGCAACGTGCTTCTGTGCCAGCATCGTGCAACAGATACTCATCCTATTAGAACTAGCAGTCCCTAGGGGACCTCCCACAACTGCACAGCTTGTGAACAATTCACCCAGGGGAGTTCACCAGACAACCCAGCTAGAAGCACAGGGCAGGAAGAGAGAACTTCAGATGCTAAAAAACAAACAGAACTTCTACTTTTGATTGGACTTCTGTCCTGTTCTCAGCAGACAAATGTCCCAGCCATGTTTCTCTCTCCTTCAGTCTTTTTTCCACACCCTCCTCTCTTCACATACAACTAAAAAGCTCTGGATGGATGGATGCAACTGTGCTTTTATTAGACACACAGTGGCAAATGTGTTTGGGCATCTATGCACCCTGTATTACTTGCGTGTACAGAAATGACCCTTCCCCTTCCATTACGTTTCTACTCAGCTGACTCTCCCTTAGGTACATCTGAAATATGGGTATTTACAGAAGTGTTCTCACACAAGAAAACTGTTCAAGGCAAGTGCCTTGCTTTAGTGTTTATTTATACCTCATGTTATAAACTGGAAGTGTGTTTCTTATTAGAAAATGTGTGCGCTACTGTAGTGCAAGCATTGCATAAAACCAGCAAGGGAGTGTTCTGCTAGAAGCAGATTTGATATTCACCACTTATAAAATGATCTCAGAAAAAGAAATAGAGCTTTAAATTGCTGAGGGACTGCTTCGCGGTGCAACCACGTCATTGTGTGTTGGTATGTCCCAAATGTCAGCAGGAGAGTAGGCAGAAGAGGATAAAGACCTCTGATACCTCCAGCGCACACAAGCAAATAAGCACGGATGCTGCAGCAAACAGATCTTCTAGTAAGGCATCACTTGGCTTTCTTAAGAGGAATTTCTAAAAATCAGCTCTGTATCGAAAGAGGTAAGTGATAAGCTGATAAACACCTCCTTGATGAAGATGCTGATCAACAGTTACATTTTACAATTTAAAAAAGAAAAAAAATGGAGATCAGCTTTTAAAAAAATTAGTTCACTCTATTGCTTTTTTGGAAAGTAAAGACACTATACTTTCCCAAAGAAATGATTCAGCAGAACATCAGATGTTACAAATTAACCCCATAACGATAAATAGTGCCAAAGCCCCGTATGTCTCTACCTGCTCCCAGTAAGCTGTGCCTTCAACTTTATCAACCTAAATATACACAATTTAATAGTTTTCTCCTTCTAAATAAGCTGGTAAAAACACAAAGCACAAATCTATTTGGTCAGATGCTCCATGGTGTAAATAAACATACTAAGTTTTAAATAAAATCATTCCAAATTAAATGAAAAAAATAGCCATAAAAGTAAGAGTGAGGAAAAAATACTAAACCTTGACTCTGAAGCAAAGCATACTCCCTGATGAGGTGTGGAATGGACTAAGTGGGTGAAAAGAGGAAGTTTAGGTACACGTTATCTCAGTTTTGTTGTGTTATAATGTGTGTGTGTCCCCAAAGTGTTTCTATTTTTGGTTTTAAGCCTTCTTTGAAGAAAAAAATTGCTGCTGTTTATTTTTAAAGCAATTTGATTTTAGTCTCAAATCCAATTATTCCATTTTTCCCCATATTTTCAGTACAGGTTTTTCACTGCAGAGATGTTCTCACAAGACACTGAAGTTTTCATAGGCTTTAACACCATTCATTTCAGGGTTGGCCTTTTTTCCCTCTCTGTCAGTGCTTTCACTTTGTAGTCAAGTCACAATAAAATGTTTACACAGAAACTGAACTAAGGTATTTCTAATTGCTGACGGACAAGCAAAATCTGTTTTAAATGCTGTATTATTAGAGGACACCCATTTTGCCATCTGTAACTTTAAATAACTATTGCAGTTTACTACTGGACAATCCTACTTAAGAACAATTAAATAAATTAAGCCATGTTAAGACCACATTCTTGAAAAAAGTAACCTTTAGTTAGGGCAATTACTCTGCGGGCATAACACAAAAGCACAAATGTCACATTTTCCATGAAATTTACTTTTGTATGAATCATCAATCCTGTTTTCTCCTGAACAAAACTAGCCAAATACGACAAAAAAACCCCAAAGTTGTCTGTACTGGATGATCCAAGTAATTACATGTTACAGCAGAACGCATCTATGACAAAACTTTCAAAAATTTGAGGAAAAAGTTATTATAGCCCCTGGTTGAAATAACTCTGGTATAGAACTATAGCAGTACTTAGCTGATCTTGCTGTATCCCATATAAAAAGTATGCACAGTTTCAAAGATTACTCTTCCTAGCGCTGATCTACACTCCTTCCCTTTGGAGTGCAGATCAAACAAACACACTACACAATCATGCCCAAATACTATAGAACAACATGCAAAAGGTGTAGACTTCTCATTAGCATTTTTTAAATGCTGCTTAGAATTGAATCTCCGCAAAACTCCTAATATATGCAGACTTGTCTTCCACACCAGTCCCCCCAAGCTCCCATCTTATATGGTATCATTTGCTTAGGGCCTATGAGTCCAGCCTCAGGTCCTGATCCTGGTTTCATCAGCTTCCATGATCACCTCACATGGGTAAATACTTGCAGAAATGAAGCCTTTCCATTTAAAGATATCTGAGGTAACAAGCTGTCCTATTAATCCCTAGAGCACAGGGGAAATCTACGACACTGTCCATATCACTGTTACTGAATGGCAAGAGTCTGTATCTGCTGAATGAATGTGTACTACCTACAGAGCATTTCCAAGCCCGGAGGGGCACCACAGAGATGAGTGAAGATCTAAACCTGTGTTACTATAGAATGCACACTTCAATCCTGTTTTCAGTATTTAAGGAAACACAGGCCTGAATCAATCAGTGGTACATCCTACATTTTGTTTTCAGTTTATGTGAACTTAAGGTTTGCCCGCGTTCCTAGGTGCATGGTGCTAAATACTAAACTAAGTCCCTTAGAGAATGAGAGCAACAGCCATAGCATCAGCTTCTCCAGGTACTCGTGCCAATGGGCTTGAACTCTGAGTTGCAGAGAATACCTATAAAAGGTCAGACTGTGGTTCATTTTGTGCAGTCGTTTACTTGTGTTCATCAGTAAGCTGCTGACCCACATTCCAGCTCTCATGGTCACAACACTGTAAGGTGTCTCAACTGTACTAACAACTTTTTCTGCAAAAGCCAGTGTACACTCGTGTGACAACAGTCCACTCTTTCCATTAAAGTACTGACTTGATTGACCTAAAAATAAACGTCATTTTCAAAGTCCTTTTATGCCAATTTTTTTTACTACAGCTTTTTGTCATCATAAACCAAGAAAAGCAGTACTCAGGAGTCCACAATATAATTACTAAAGCCCTTTATATATTCATAACACAACATGAACATGAATTAAACAATACTAACAGGTTCCCACACAATTCGCCTGGTACGCACAAAGCTCACCATGAATCTACCATTGTATTTATTCTGTTGCTTTGCTTGGAAAGTATACTCCATACTGAGGTATTAAGAGGTACCGTTTGTATTGACTGATATGTTACTATTTCTATTTATAGATGAGAAAAATCAGGCAAAGAAAGCCTAACTGGTTGCTTGAAAAAAACATGCAGTGGCAAAGCCAAAAAGCGTTACAACAAATCCCTTACTTTCTATTCAGTAATCACTTTACATTGCCTTTTCAGAACTATTTTTCAATGGTAATATTTTATTTGATAACAATATTTGTTTTAAATATGACTGACAATGCTCATTAAAAAGATGCTGACCTGTAAATGAAGGATACTGCAAATCTAAGAGCAAAGCCATATATGAAAATGAACATTTGTACAGAGGAAGGGCTACTACAAACTGAACACATTTCCATATTGAGATGAGAACTAGTTGTATTTTTCCCTGATGAATGTAGTTTTGTGAACATCTTTTTTCACAAATGATTGAATAAATATTTATTCATAAACTACATTTGTGACTTGAGAAGAAGCTGCATAGATTGGTTTCATTTAAACAACATCATACAAGAGGTATTGCAATAATTTATATCACGCCGAGTTTAAGTCCTGTTAGATTTCCCATATTACACTCGACTGAAGCCGAAGACCATCCAAAGCAGCAATTCTGAAAGCTTCCTAGTTGTTGTGTAAATAACTATCTTCCTCCCAGATCCTCTCCTCTAACTTTCCCCTTCTCAAAGCATTTATACATAGGCCTAGTCGCATTGCCTTTATTTGCTTTATTTTAAATTGGCCATATGCTGAAACATATTGGTGGGCCATGGCCTAAATGTCTACAGTCTCAGTCCTTTTGCTGCCACCATACAGGTCAGCTTTCTCCAAGGCATATAAAAATACAGTCCAAGTTCAGCAGGTACTGCTCATCCCAGTATTTTGTCAATAAACCCGTGTAGCGTTTCCTCTACAATTCCTGTCAGTCTTGAATCACAGCCCCAGTTCATTTCTAGAAATAATTTTAATCACAACAGCAAGATGCACTGCTATCATTAGCAAGTGTCACAACGGATTCGTTACTGTAAGCAACATTGTTCTTTCTTCATTATTATTATTATTATGAAAACCAAAAGAAAGCTTGAAATAACAGGAATATTCACTTTTAATTCCAGCATCTGTAGCCCTTCCAAATAACTGAAGCATAAATTGGTAGCAAAACCTACAAAAAGTTTAAGTAGTTAGGTACATTTCTTAATAAAAGATCATTCTAAAACTGATACGATAGCAACATTTTAAAACAGCTTCCATTTTTCACATTAAATGAGTATTAGAAAGATGCACATAACAGAAAAAAATAATAAATACTTACAAATACACAAGAAAATCAGCCCCAGCTCCCAGAAATCACTGGTAAATTGCTTTTGAATTCATGAAACTGACCTGAAAACATAAAAGGAAAAAAAGTTGAAACAAAAGAAAGACCAGAACTGATAAATTTCTTTTTTTTTTAATATTATAAAATAGCTATGATTAACTATGAACTAAATAATACATAACACAAGACCGTTGTCACTATTTCAACCAAGTAATTTACACAGAATTTGTTTCCAGGAAGCAAATACCAAGAGAAACAATTATTTCATTGTTCCGCATCTCACAGCATAGCAACCCAGTCCATTACGGCTCCCAAGGACTGCCATAAACGCAAGCATGGTTATCTTTTAATAGGGAAGATAGCTGTGAGGGCTGGGGGGGGTGGCTGGTTGGGGGGTTCTCTTGGGTGGGGTTTTGCTGGTTTTGTGTGTTTTGTTTTGAAGTGTTACAGAACATTCTTTACTTTTTTTTTTTTTTTAAGTGCTTTGTTAGCAGTATTTTCCAGCTTAACTGGTGTAAAATTATATTGTTTAGATGTAACTGGAACCCATCTAAGGCAAAATTCAGAGAGAGAGACAGACTAACGATTTTGTTCTCCTATGGTCTAGATCCCAGTCAGAAGCTTTGCCTAAGTACAATGCATTCACTATAAGGCATGATTAAATCCAACATTCTTTTTCCTGCATACCCCTCATTTCTAGTTGGAAAGGTAACAGATGCAACTCAAACCCACAGAGCTCGCCTTATAAAATTCTTTAACTAGCACAATGACTCACTTTATGCCTCTAAATATCCATGGTTTCCTCTCTCCAGAACCCCCATGCATTAGAAGGTAGTTCAGTAGTTTATTTTTATTGTTTGGTCTACATACAGCACATTTTTAGTTCTTAGGAAAACAAAGAAACTTTGTTGCACAGTCCTTGTTTTCTTTCCAAAATGTGAGGATGGATATGGGTAACATTAAACTGAAAATAGTAATGGAGCCTGGGCAACTAGTTTAGGTCAAAACCTTTTTGTTCTCTGGGAGCTATCTGATTAATTTGCAGTTCATAAAACAGTGGGTGTATGCTCAGTTTAAAAACATGTAACTATATTTAAGATGAAATCATCATTTTTGTTAGCCTCCAGTAATCTTTAAAAAACACCTTCCCACAACATTTCTGTATCCTAAAGTGCACCAGCCAGTACTGCACATTGCCTAGAGACAAGGAGAGAATACCAAACTTATCTTGATGTAGAATATCCTCATTTCATACACCCACCCTGAAGTGCATATTATTCATTCCAACCAAGTCCTCCCCCATGCTGAAAGTACACATTTAATTGTGTCTTCTCTCCTGTAATACCAACAGAGAGTCAACAAATCTCATTTCCTATATCAATGCAGTGTTATTATATATTTTAAAAGCAAGTCTGAATCTCATTATCAGCTGATTTATGCCATTAGTGTGCTTTGGAGCCACCAATTAAACAAGGACAGTGGTTCATAAGGTCACAGTTAATTAATCTGAAAGAGTATAAATACACTTTAATGCACACCACCTCATTTAGAGAATTTAGGAACAAAGCACCAAACCTTTATTCTGGGCAAGCAATTAGGGGGAAAGGTTAAATATACACAATTTTAAATTTAGCTTTAGCACTCTCTTAATCTATCAGGAAAAAAAGATCAGTTTGGTAACAAATCCTGAAGAATAATATGTATGTGAAGCCTTGATTCTTGTAGCAAGAGTGCAAGTGAAGAAGAAGGCAGAACAGGGCTAACCATACCCAGTGATCCCGAGCAAATGAAGGCTTGTTGCTCTGATAACACCTCAGAACTGGGATCAGCTGTAGGCTTATCCATTATGTAGCTGGTCAGGGTGGAAAAACAACAAATCCAACCCCAAACTGTCCAGTCTATTCAAAATGGACTCATCTGAGCTAGACTACTTAGTACATCATATAAAACTGACTTTTCCTTCAACCACATTCCCTTAGGAAATTAAAAAAACAACCAGTCCAATCAAGTAAGTGTTCAGTAATAGCAGGAGCCTACTGACACTAACAGAGTATAAGTAAAATGCTGAAAACAGTCTGATCAACCAGAAATAGTTATTCACAGTGAAAATTCAACTATGAGTTATCTGGGATTTATATGAAAGAAAATTAGACCCATTTCTTACTGCCTTGACTCATTTTACCTTGCACAGTTTCTTGCTCAAATAGCTAACACACACAAAACAAAAGTAAATTTCATGACCTGTTTGGATGAAGGTCTAAAACTAACTAGTTTTTAATTCTTTACACATGTAGTCCTATATTCTATAGCCTTGCATTGACTTTTTTTTTTTTTCCAGTTTAAGAAAAATCACCTGGAAAATCCCTATTTTCTTATCCATGTAGAAAACCCTCTGAATGTGGAACACTAACATCACAAAGGCTAATGCAAAATAACTACCACCTGTATCCTATACAAATCATAAAATTGAATATAAATTAACAGACCAAGTACTAATATTATGCAGGTCAGCAGTCATTCCATGTAGATTTTTATACCTGTCTCTTTTATTGATAAAAGACTCGAATCATGTTTTCAAAGGCATTTGGGAGGCAGCTCCCACTGATGTTGAGAAGAAATGCTAAGCCGTTCAGAAGTGTGGCCCTTACTCTATTAGCTGAAACCATTTGCACTTTTACTTCAGGTATCTGGAGCTGAACTCCAGGTGACTAGCTGATGCATAAACATATACAAGAACAAAGTTTTCTATAAAGTATCCTGTCGATTTAATTGGTACAAGTCCCACCAGAAACTTCACTCGGCTATTTTGCAGTTGCAATGCTCTCAAAACATGCTTGTTTGGCAAGTTACTAGCATCCTTAGCACAGACTGGCTCTCTCAGGCCCCCTACAAAAGAGGAAAAATAAAGCTGTAAGAGCAACTTACGCTCTGATTTCAGGTACCTTTGCTGAAAGATGTTTCATACTTAAATCAGCACATAGCATGAACTGAACAGAAAAGGTTATGTTTTCTTTTTCCTGTATTATAGCTGACTTCCTGTTCCACCACTCTGTTAAAATGCCAAGACTTCTCGCAGCAGAGGAAAAACACAGCATGAAGACCTCAACCTGTGCACCAGCGACTCCAGCGCTCTGGTAAGAACCAGCAGTTCAACCTACAAGCCGAAGTATGGCTGCAAGGCAGCAGAACTGAAGCAAAAGCAGATGTAATACGGTATATGAACTTACTGCCTATACTTCCGTGACACTTGTTGTTGAAAACACCCAAAGGTACCAAACCATGGACTCCCAAATCTTGGAAAGCAGAATAAAAAACCCAAACACCACAAACTGCCAACACCGTGAAAAAAAACCCCACAAGGACAGGGATTTACAAAAGGACCTAAAGGTCGAAGCAACTCACTTTCAATGAAAATAGCAAAGGTTTGATTATTTCCTTCTTTGCCTCAAAATTCCACTATAGGAAACAATTAAAAGGTTACATTTTAAATGAAAAGGTTTGCTCAAAAGCACATCACAGCAGTTTTCCTGGATTTTACTCTTTTTTTTGGTCTGGGGTTGGTTGGTTTTTTTCAAACAGGAAAAGGTGTCCTAGCATCAGGTAACATGAAACAAGATCAAGGTCATTTCTGCAAACACCAAAAATGTCACAGGCCTGGCTTAAGAGAAGCGCTCGTAAAGTTAACCAACGCTCATTGACTTGACTAACAATAGTGTACAGTCATCCAACAGTGTCACAAAATCTTTCAAAAAGCTAAGCTTTTCCTTGTCTTGCAAACGCATAATGACACCAAGATAATGCTTGTCATAAAACAGATTCTGTACTTCATTAAATGACTATAGGACCTTATATGTCCCAAGTGTCAGGAAGAAAAGAAATCTCCATAAATAGCCAAATCTCACTTATACAATAATCCTCTTTTTGTCCACACACCTTAGCTCTAATAATTCCAAGAAATTTTAGTTTTCAGATTTCACCACTTTTAGAAAGAAAAAAAAAAAAATTACTCATTTTACAAAATCTTTACTTCGAATATTGTGATTCTTCTCCAATAGAGCCTTTACAGGTAGTCTGCATTTTCTGTGCACAGTGAGAATGAAGGAAGCTTGTCAGCAAAAAATGGAAGCAGTTATTTAGTAGAAAGCATGGCATCATGTTATATCATTTGCGAATGTGGCCTGCTATTAAAATATGTACCATTCAACAACTGTTAAAAACCTATTTTCAGAATTACAGCATGATGTGAAATGAGAAAAAGGAATAATACAGAAATGAAGATATACATTTGGGTCCTGAATCACACAACAATTTCACAAGCTAAAACGTGCAAAACTTCACAATTGAAACAACTATTAAAGACCTCTAAGCCACTAACCACTATCAGCAAAATGATAGCAGGCAGCAGCCTGATTCTGATGATTCTTTGAGATGGATTTCTAAAAATCTTACTTAATTCAGGTAAAGGGCACAGTTTCAAGATGATTCAAATGCAGAATGTTTTACTTACACACAGAAAACCTTTCATACACCCCCATTTTGTAACAGAAAAGTAAACACACTAATTAACCGCTCTAGACAAGACTTTCTACAAGAGAGATGGGGAGATAGTGTTATCTTCCCTTTATGTCACTTCTCTTCCAAGGCCCAGGATCGTGTTAAGAAACAAGACTTGTTGGCTTTATTCTTAACCTGTCTACTCTCCTTGGGTCCACGCATTAACAAAAAACCAAACCAACCAAACCAAAAAACCCATCCAAACCTAAACAACCACAATGTTGTTTCCCTAATGTTTTTCATTTTACATCAGTCCCACTGCAATGCTCCTTGTTTGATTTCTATACTCTGTCGATAGCAGGCAACTGATCCATCAAAGGAGGAATCAGAGTATGCCACCCGTGACACCAGCCCTCCTTTAAAACACTTGGTGAATCACAAGAAGGGAAGAACAACCTCAGGGTGCGTGCAATGTAAAACCTGCTCTCCAAAGCTCTGTACACCATCACTGCCTTTACTATAGATTTTCTGCTCAACCTTCAGCAAAAGAGTTTCTTTGTGCTTCTTAGTTTCTTATTTACACAAAGCAGTCACTATTTCTTCCTTCCGTTAACGGCGACGCTTTACAATTCTACATACCAGAAGCTGTGATGTCGTTATAACAAAAATGAGGCTCAAAAAAAATACCTAAAATAGGACACATCTCCACAGAGTTTTGCAGGGAGATGTGAGCTCACTCTGCCCACACTCGGAGATGACTGGCCACAAACCCACTCTAATCCAGTTTAGCTATGGTTAGCACTTACGTAAACGACATGGCTTCCAGTTTGGAGGAAGCTCACATCTGCCTACAAAAAGCATGTTGACATGCACACACAATAGGTGGTGTTTCTGTAAGCTGCCTCTTAAGAACAGGAACCCCATAAGCATCACCACTTTTGCCCAACCCAACAGCATGGTTCACAAGACGGTCGTTCCCTGTCTCTCCCAAAAGGGGTTCACTAGGTAGTGGCACATCATCTGGCAGCAGTATATTATATAACTGACTGTAAGAGCTCCTTATCATCTCTTCTGTGAAGTCATATGCATTTGCAAAATTGCATTATGCCTTCAATAGGCAGCTCGTGAAGGTTTCTCTGCTGTGTGCCTGCATATCTGTAAAGCATCCAATCACTACAGGACCTGAGCATAGAATACAAAATCAAGGTCTTTTGGCTGTATCACTTCATAGCATAGCATCAGATTGGGACTAAAAAGGATTTTGATGAAAAAAAAAAGTACTGCACATGTCCAACTGCTAATTTAAATGTACTATTATACCTGCCACTAAAACTACACTTGAAAACGCACAAAAACATCTAATTCACCCTGCAGATGAAAGAAATACCCAAACATGTCTTTCATGTAAAAGGAAGGGGGCTAGCATTCCAGATCTGATAAGCTCTATACTCATACTTTCAAGCAGATAAGAACCACAAGATACATACCACACTGCTTGGAAGGCTGAAGGGAGAGGAGGAACTCCAGCTATAACTCATGTGTTAGAGATAGCAGAAGTCTCCTCAGTGGCCTGGGGTGGGCTGGTAAGAGCTGCTGGCTCCCTGCTCCCACATCAAGAGACTCAGATTTCCCAGCAGCTTCTGCACCAGCCCACTGCCACTCATGTGATGTAGCTATGACACGAAAAACCACTTCTGAACTTCTTGTGAGCTACATGCCATTTTAGTAGCCACAGGCTGGGTCATTTCTAATCAATATGATTGAATTAAAGGAAACAGAGAAAGCTTTCAAAATGGGAGTGTTTCCACAGCGTTCACATGGACGGACCCACGCTCTTGAGACACTACGAGGCAAACTAAGCCCAGAATGAGAAGTTACAGCATTACAAGCCCCAAGAAGTGTGATCGGTGTTCCAAATACCAGAAAACCTTCCAATGTATGGTACTCTTAGCAAGCTAAATCAAAAGCAGAGAAAGTCTTACAGCAAATGCAAACCAAACTTGTAAAGTGACTTCCTACACCTAGAGAAGCAGCAGTGTGCAGAGGACATGGCTTGGAAAGGGCATCTGTGGTCACTCTTCAGAGACATTTGTCACACAGCTATGGAAATCAGCCACACAGAGACCAGTATGGCAGCTCTCACATTCACCTGTGTTCTAACACTTGGCTATTATTTCTTTTCTCTCTGTGTCTCTACTTTCTCAGTTTGGAATAATAGCTTTTGCATCTCTTCCTACATGTGTTCAGGGACTTGCAACCATAACAGGGTCTCAGGGTGCTCCTGTAATACAATCTCACGAGGGTTTTCTTTAACACAAAGAGGGTCCTTCTTTAACATAAAATAACAGCAAAAACATTTATTATTTACAAAATAATTATATAATATTATAATTATGTAACAAATACATTACGCAAGAACACACACATCAGGAGATATTAGCCTACTACACTGAAGTACTTTTTCCTTTATCTTTTGAATAGATAACATGTGTCAGGTTCCTTGCTTTTCCATATTCAGACCAATGTTTAAAGTAATTTTACTGAAGAATTGCCTTACTATGTTAAAAAGGGGGGGTGTTCTTTTGGCTCAGTCATATTACCAGAAAGAAGAGTATAAAAAGTATAAAAAGTTATTCAGACTGTAATTTAGCATGCAGTTAAGTCTCTTCAATGAGCTTCATGAGCTGTGGATTGGACTAAACTGAAATTCAGTTACACAACACAATTGAACTGCATTGATTTGCAATTCAAATCAACTATCTATATTTACAGGTACATTTTCATTTTATCCCCAATTTTTGTATATTATCTATATGTATTTTTGTATTTTGTCTACAATTGCTAACCTCCTCTGAGCAAAGAAATAGTCTTTTAGGAAAGAAAAATAAAAATAAATTCCATGCCTGTATTTTTGTTGCTAGAGAAAGCATCAAGAATTACATAGAGCTGGGAACAGTTAAATGACATGGCAGGCTTTGAGTCGTTGTACATCAGTGCTCAAATTCTAAGGCTGTTGCACATAGACCACAGAAAGGGTTTAGGACACGTCTTCATCAGGTTCTTTCTGACTTAAACACCTACTAAATGGTACTTGTGCTACATTTACCAGATGCAAAGTCCTTGGTACAATTTTTGGTAGTGTAACACCTACACATGCATGGGCAAGGCTTGGAATAGAAGAAACCTCTTAAACAGGAAACTAAAGCCCTCAAGCAGAGAGATATATAAGGAGGGGGGGAGGACGTGTTCATTGTGAAAGCCCAGTTCTACCATCGTTTCCTAGAGCTAGAAAGTTAGCTGAAATGTCTAGCTGATATTTTAGTGATATCAACATTAATAGTAGTGCATGGGAACACATGACCCTATTTAAAATTCCAGCATAAACAAACCATATAGCATGGTATATTGGATTGGAAACTTCCCTGAAAATTGGAGATTCAACCTGTCACAACTACAGTGCACTTAAACACACACAAAGAAACCCAAAAAACAAATGCAACAATGTACCCTAACCTTCAGAACTGAATGTATGCAGGTCATGAACCAAATGGCCAGGAGCTGCATCAGCTGTACACAAACTCACATTTTTTTCAGACAAATCTATTTTGTAATATTACAGCATAAGTGTGCCATTTGCTCCAGACAAAACATTAGGGTTCTGCATTGGAAAATACCATATTACTGAAGCTCAGAATTTAAAAGCTAGTTAAGTAGGACATAAAAATGAATTAGAAGGCCTTAAGAATGTCTGCCTTCGGGCCTACTTCCCTGGATTCCCTGAGGGACAAAACCTTCTTACTAGGTATCTTGGCAGTTTTTTCCCCCAAACCCCTGAAACATAATAATTATAACTTAAGTCCTTTTTTTTTTTTAATAAAAAAACCCCTCATATACTAACTTCCCCTCTCAGCTCCAGTTTTTGAAATTCATTTCTCCTGACAGTACAAGCAGAGAAAAGGAGGTCTAGGTGCTCTCATTTTAATTTCGCATTGGAAGACTCATAAGTAAATAAAACATTTTTCTTCAAGGATCCCTTCAGTCAATTAGAATCCCATCCTACATATGTATCCTCTGTCTGAAAAAGGTTCCTCAAGTATGTGGCACAGAGTGCTACCAGCAAGGATATAGCTTTGTATGCTGCCCATAGGACCATTTATTTGTGACTACCTACAATAATCAGTCCTGAAGATAATTCTCACCTGCTGGACAAATAAATCCTATGAAAAATACAAACAATGTTACCTCACCAAGACCTCAAAATAAAAACCCCTCAGTCTCCTTTCAGTCTCTCCTAAAGCATGACTAGTTCGTTTGTTAAAAAGTGAGCAAAAAAAATTGTGTTTAATTAAGGAAAGAGTACATCTTGAAACAGAAATTTGCCTTCAATGGTAAGCTATCAATTTGATAGGAATTCAAGCTTTGGAGTCTTCACCATGTGCAGCCCTAGTTTCTTCTGATTTTCACCGAGGACATCTTGGTCAAAATCTCGTTTGCAGTTTTCAACAACACTTGTTCTTGTTGCCTATCATCTAAAGATTTTTATTTCCTATTTTTTCTGCAAAACATTCACCTCTGCAAGATATTTTGAAGCCAGAACTGAAATATGTTCACCATAGATAGAAATCCTTGCAGGCAACACTGCATTAATTACGTGACAGGCCAGCCCCTAACTCCAGTGTACGTTAAACCGATTCACAGGCACTAACAGCCAAGCAGGTGAACAAGCTAAAGCACTACTTTCTATGAGTCCCTAAAGATCAGTCTTATGTTCATAGGCTGGTTTTTGTACTGTGTATAGAGATCAGATATTACTAAACTGTTGATTGTGGAGTCAGAGGTGCCCTGCACATTTAGACAGACTGTCCTAAGCTACAAATATAAAGGCAAATTCTGGGAGAAGGGTTCTGTTATTCACGTGCTGAAAACAATTCCTGGCCTCTTTAGGCAATCATATAAAACCATATCTCCAGGCATTTACTAGCATTGCTCAACATCTCTGAGCCTCGGGCTATCTGCACCTGCCCTCAGCATGACACTGACAGGCAGCAATGAAAAGCTGACAGCTAGAGGGGTGGCTACTAGGTGCTTTGCATACAGCATTTCACAAATGTAAATGGAATACTGAGCTTAAAAAATAAAAAAAAAAACCCTCACACGCTCAAAAAGTTGATGTTACTCTGGATAGCAAACCTAAAAGTTGCACAAAATTAACTCCTCAGCCTGACATGTCTCATTAGAAGATCTTATCACTGGTTTAACTAAACAAAAGAAAATTAAGGAGGGAAGTAAAATATACAGGGAACAACTTATATTTCTCTAAAAAGAAAGTTCTTTAGGAAGTGCTTTGAATATGTGTCTGTCTTGTGCTATATGAAGCATCTGTTGCTGTGGAATTTTAGGGTGGTGTTTTCTTCCAACACCAGAGTGAATGTTACAGCAACATCCCTCAGAAATCATTACAGTACAAGTCATAACTACACCTTAGAAACTATGAAGTATGTAGGCTCTTTTTTATTTTATTTTTTTTTATATAGTACAATTCTCATTTTCCTGTATTTTACTCTAACTAGACATACTTTGCTTTTTTGAGCTAGAAATTTCTCTTTTCCCAGGTGACCTTGCCCTCTTTTTCTAGCAGACACACCCTTTGGAATGCAGTGCAAAGTTAGTCACTTGTGTAGCAGTAAACTTCTGGGAAAGCAAAGATAAAGAAAATGCCACTCTCAAGAACCAAGATCACATTCAAAGATCTTTCCCAAGTTCATAATCCTTATTCTTCTCTTTCTTCTTTGAAGAAACTGCAAAGTTCCAGTTATCACATTTACAATGTCAGTTATTTTATTGCTATCTACTCCATGCTTTCAAATAACTTAATCAGCTTCCTTCCCAACTAAGGGCCTGACGCTGGTACGGCAGGTTGCAGCTATGTTCAAGATCCCATTTTTCTCAGTCCTGTGTAAATTGCCATGAAGGGCCTTAAAGGTGTACAGGTCTATGAAGACATGTGTTTTGAAAACCTCAGCAGACACGCTACTCAGAGTGATGAATACAGTCCCTCAGAGAAACGTATCAAACCCTGGGGACTCCCGTGAACTCCCAGGAAGGCATGGCTATTTTGGGAATGCAGGGTTAGAACCCGTCTGTACTTGATTCGGTGCAGAATGACAACAATTTTAGTGCATCTGGGATTTTGTTCTTTATTCTGTCACCCCAATGAGGTAATGAATCTCTCAGAAGTTTTCAGAAACAAGCTAAGTTATCAATACCTGTAATTCACTGCAAAGTCAGACACTACTGTTATTAATCACCACAAGAATAAATTGTGCATCTATATAATGTTTCCAGATGAAATTTTGAAGTACCTCACAAGACAATAAATATTTTAAGATACTACAGTGGATATTTTCCTCTGTACAGAGTGCCATCATAAAGTCTGTGGAACTTTCAAACCATAATTTGAGGATCTAGGAAGGAAATCCAGCAATAGAAATTTCTAATATCGACACCCTGTACTGGGGTGCTTTATGCAACTAAGCAGCACCTTAATACAAGGCACCTCCTTGAAAATCAGGGAATAAGATTCTACTCACTAAGATCAGAGACAGCAGAATCCAAGTCTAAGCCATGTAGAGCTTTGCAAATATCAGCAAAATACTATTAAAACATTTTAAAAGTTATAAAAATATGCATTGCTCTTAGAAGGCTGATGAACCCTCTCTGTAAGCAAGCTGACTTCGCTTTTAAGATTAACTAATCATAAGTTGCTTAAGTGCATGTACAAAAATTAAGAAATAAATATAAAGAAAAGAAAAAAAGAAATGGACAAAGTGGCTCAATGCCAACAAGAAAGTCTCCTATCAATCACACATGATACTCTTCTTGATATCTCTCCCTACCTGGAGAAGCAGCTGTGCTCTACAGCAAGTCCCAACAATCTTTAAAACCTGGCTCCTGCAGACACTATAAGAGGGTCTAAAAACAACCTATCAGACTCTGCTGGTTTTGTTCACTGTTACATGGCAACATAAGAAGCAGGATTCTTGCATTTTATAGAACTCAAATTTCACAGCATTTCCTAGCTGCACCAGTTCAATCCTACAGAAGCCAAAGAACTCTCCTGATGTAAGTGATGGCTGTACTTGGCCTCACTATCTCAGCTATGCCTCATCCAAGATGTATTTCAACGAGAGGATCCTATAATCACAGTACAGTCAATAGTGCAACTTGCAATGACAGTAACAACTAGAGTGTCAGACAACACTAATACCATCCTTGTGTGAAAGCTAGAAGCAAATGCTAACTTCCCTAGGTTCTCTAACATCACTAGGATTTAGCAAACATATATGAAAGCATGGAAAAAAAATCATATGCAGCACACGTCATTCAAATACGTGCAAAATCCTCTTTGATTACAGCACACAAACCACTGCTATGCTGTTAATAGGGCTCACTGGAAAGTATGACAATTAAAAGTCAACATTTAACATTGCAGAAGCAAATCAATCAACATTTTAGACTTGTATGGACTTACTTAATGAAATCAAGCAACATGGTGAGAGTTATAAAATGTGCTGTATGCCCTGCTATATAATTTTTCAGTTTCTCTATTTTCTAAATGTGGCCGGTCCACATTCCTCTGATGGGAAAAATCTTCTGAAAGAACAGATCACTCTTGACCATCTCAGACTAGATGTGGGAAATAAATACCAACAGTGTACACCTGAACCCAAAATGCAGGATGTATTCATATTGCAGGAGAATTATACTTTACCAACACACTGTAAAAACTGAGCATGCTGTGAAAATATCAAAATATTTAAACTAATCCAGTATTGTTTGTAATACAGTTTTTCCACTTTGCAAACATAATTTGGCACCCTTTCTATTAGGACCAAGTATCTTGAGTTCCAGATACTCCTACAGAGAAGCTAAGTGGATTTTAATCAGCTACGTGCAAAGAAATATACAGGTCTTTCTTTGCTGTGTCTGAAAAAAACTTGTCCACTCTGATTAAAAGTATGCTGCTAGAGAGGTCAGTAATTAAGCCTTTGGAGTTTGCCATCCATTAAAACTTGGTGGTCCCACCCAAAGCAGTTCATCATCAGAACCATCTGGTGTTCTTTCTGCACAATTACCAAAATACAGAACATATTTTGACTTGGCACTTGCATTTGGTAGACACTTTAGTCATTTTAGAAGCAACAAGACAGCATCTTGCCAAAGCACAGCCTCAAAAGGAAATTTCAACACACCAGAATCTGACTTCTATCCTAGGAAATCCTACCAGACTAGAAAGCAAGCACATCTTCACCTTCAGCTAATGTACTCACCTTCGCATACACGGTACCTCTTACCAGTTTCATTACTCTGCTTCCTCTCTATGTTGATGATTCAGAGCATTATCTAACAGATTAAGGGTAAAGGGAATTGCCTCTAGTTTGAGACTTAGTTTTATATAAGATGTCTGGCTCCAAAACCAAACTAATGATCCACCAGAAATTAAACTATTAGAAGCAAAAGGAACCAAAGCCATTTCACAATAATACTTTAAAGAACAATATCAGGAATATTTGGCATCAGACTCTTCACTGCCTGCACATACAGTAATAATACAAGCACAGATAGGAAGCCTGAAAAACAAAGGGAGGTGACAGGAATATGGACTACTCTTGAATGATACTAGAGTTCTTTTGGGCTTTTAATTTTCAAGGTCTACATAAAAGAAAACATGATGAGAACAAACGCACTATTAGTCTGGTTGGTGTCAAAATGGGTCAACTGCTCTGAAATTAGTGAAAATATATGAAAAAAACAAAACAAAACAAAAACCAACAACAACAAAGAAACCCAGGCAAATATTTTTTAAAACAGTGCATTGTAGAAAATACATCCCAAATGACAACTGCAAGTTCCACAGCAAACAAGTAAGCTGCTACTGCACTCCATATGGCACTGAAACCTTTAAAGTATCACACTGATATATAAACCAGAAAACATACGAATGTCTTGATTTGAAAGCCTACAAGGACATGGATTTGCACCCATTAAAATTCTCATAGATATAAATTGGACTGATACAGTGAAAGAATAACAGATTAGATAATTGTAGACGTGGGGAACTGAACAAAATTTTACCAAAAAACTTAGTAAGAAAGTTGTGTAAGAGTCCTGGATGGAAATTAAATAAGCTATTATTACAAGTAACTTTGCAAGGTTAGTCCTTCAGCAAAACAACATTCTGAAGAAACAAGTCTAATGAAGCTATAATAGTAAGATGCAAAGAAAAATGGATAAAACATGTAATCACACAAAAATATATCTGCATAATAGTAAAAAGCAGTGGAACTAATGAAAGTGAGAAATTAGAAGCAGTCAATTCAGTGAAGGGATCTATGAGAGCATATGGCAATCTAAGGAATCACAGTCGTGTTCATCCTTACCAGACATGTGGTCAGACAGATAAAATGTAATATATAAGCAAGCAAATAGTGTCATTCTCATTGGGTGACACTCCAGAGAGTATGTATTTCCTCTGTTGGCCAAAACAACCTGCATATTCCATCCTTATTTTTATACAGGATCTCAGAGCAGATTTTCTAACATCAGAGATTTAAAAAGCTAATATGGTTTATTTCTTTCCCACAGTTTTTTTCCCCTGTTAATTTTATCATGACTAACAATATTATAACAAGCAGCAAATTGTTATCAAGTCATATTCTCATTTATTTTTGAGATCACCATTACTTTCTGAAGCCTCCACCAACACCTGAACAGTATTTATTTGCAGGAAGGTTAATCTGCTACCTTTGAAAAGCATTGAGACATCTCTGTTACTTCAACTGCTGTCATCACAGCAACATGGAACAACCAACAACGTGATGATAATACACCATCCCCAAAAGGAACAACCAAATCAAGATGCATAACAATTAAGAGAGAAATCATTCAACTTACACCTGAGAATCTTGAGCAACTGCTGTAACATAAGAAAAACTTTCGCAGGGAAAGATATTGGTGCTTTCAAGCCAGTGGAATTAGTATTTTGGTTTAAATTTCACAGCATCTAGAAAAGGCCAAACACAATGGAGCAGATTCACTGATGTGTCACTTCAGTTTTATTATGTGTTAACTTCACAGAAACACTGCAGTCTCATTTGCTGAGACAAAGTAATTAGGTCTAAAGTCTACATTAAAAAAGAGACATCCTAACATCTCCATCTCACTTTAAAAAAAAATAAATCCATATATGATAGGTCCTTTGCCTTACCTTTTCTAAAAAACTAACAGTTTACCATTTATAAAAGTGATACGTTCTGGCATATTTTTGATGCAAATTCTGTACAAGCAAGGACATGAAGCAGTAGCAGACCTAAATTCCTCGAGCACATTCAGACTGGGTTGCCAGCTCTAAAGCACGGCCAGTTTTAGCTACACATATGAGCTAGTCATGTGCCCAGCACAGGGTTTTTCTACAACTATGCTCCAACAACATTGAGAAGAGGCTGGGGGATATAAGCAGAGCAAGTTCTATTGTCTCATCCTATTCTTACCCACCCAAATGGGAACAGGACTCAGCAGAGATTTCCCAAGTCCCTCCCATGCACAAATATATGCATTTCTATATGTTTTGGCCTTCACGACCGTGAATCAGAAACCAGGATCAGCCCAGAAATAGAAACATAATTTTCTTGTTACGCCTGGCTATAGTTCTATATCTTGTAATGTTATTCTTGTTACATCCTAAGAGTGACATCTTGCCACTTTTTTTTGCTTCAGGATGAATTCTGCCTTCAGCTGCAAACCGGGAGTTCCCACAGAAGCCACGGTGGTTGCACACTGGTGTACCAGGAAAAACAACTCACACTTAATCATATCCTATGTATTGACATACTTTTGTAGTAATATAATACACACAGTTTATGTTGCAATTTAAGAATTAAAAACTAATCACATGTTAAATTAGGCCATTCAAGAAATAACTGTCAAGCAAGTTGGAATTAGAGCTGTGTATGCACCATTCGATGCCTGCGCTCGCATCAGTGACCTGGAAAAGCTCAGTAAGCCAGCAAGGCTTAGGGATGGAAGCTGACACTCCAGAAGTGTCCACAATCCCCTCTGCTTGAATCAATTAAAACAATCCTGCCATTTAATGGCAAGGAACAAGGAAGGAGCAAAGAGAAAAAAAAAGGAAGGAAAGGATAAGAAATAAATCCTTACCAGTATAGCCCAGAAGGGTAAATGTTTTTCAGGGTCTGGTGAAAAATTATTCTGTTTAATTTTGAATGCACCTGAAGCTTCTCCTTGTCTAATAATTATAATACAAAATTACACGACAGAAGATAATACCTTTTCTAAAACTCAAACACAAAAAAGCTGAAGTCTTCCAATAACAAAATATCCTATTATAACGTGTGTTTCTCAACTTTCTGTATGCTTTACTAGGAAGCACTCCCATCACTGGTTGCAGAAATGTCTGTATTGAAATAACTATGCTATTTTTCACTGAACTCAGTGTGGATATTTTCCTGGTATTTGGAGCTGCAAGTCAGTCACATGTAAAATTAATCTAGAATATCATTAACTGATCCATATATGACCAGGTTACAGCCAGCCATATTACTCCTACCTAATCATTGTGTCACTTATGCTGTGGCATCAGCAGTCTTTAGTTGATTTTTCTAGCTACTTGGCTACCAGTAAGAATGAGATTTTCATCAGTTTCTTTGATGAACAGATAATATAAAAGCTGACCTATGCCATACGTGACAGGCCAACTAGTTTTTGGGTATTATTTTATTTAACAGACTATATAACTTCAAATTATAAACCATGTTTATACACATACACTCACGTTCACAACTATCTAGATACACATAAAATACTCCTGAATTGAGAGATATTCAAGAAAAATGAGAACATGACTGTTTACCTTTCTTCAACTTCAAAAATCCTAAGGAATCCTAAGGGAATCTATAAGCTCAGGGGTTTAATTTTCCCTCTTTTTTTTTTTTTCTCCACCCTTTTTATGAACAGAAATCATGTCACATCAATATATTTTTGGCCAGACTACTGCATTCAAAACTGCCCTTTGATTTTTGGATACTGTTTTTCATACAGAACAAAAATGACAGGATGAACAGAACTCTGTTCCTGTGGAAAGGTGGAAGACAATTCAGAGAAGCAGGGATACAGAGAATCATGAATATGCAAAAGAAAAAGACAGCCAAGTCTTTCAAGGAAAAGGAAGCTGAAATAAGTATATATACAACTGTACCAAACTGCAGCAGGTATTTAAAAGTATGTAAAGTAAATCTGCTCTTAAAGCAGCCACTAATTTTGTAATACTCCATCTTAAGATGACCCTCATTTTTCTAAGGATGGTGCCAAAACCTGGCTCTACAGTCTCAAGTTTAACACAGAAGCAGATACAACTAATTCTGCATAGAAAATGTTGACATTTCATATCTTATGAGCTGCTGGAAATATACTGAACAAATTCCTTGACCTTGCAAGCTAAGTAATAGGTATAAGGAACCATCAACCAATAGCAAATTAACTAAATTACGCAATTTTAGCATGGCTTTAAAGAGATAAGTATATAACCTTCTATAAAGAGAAAAAAAAAAAAAGGTATAACCAACACCAAAGAAAACAGCTGGGTTATTTAAGAGGCTGAAGAAATAGGAACAGTACCACATTTGGCCTGTTTCAGGCCCTTAACAAAGGTTTTCACCCTCTAAAGAAAATTATTGGAAATTCACAAGTTCAGGCAGACACAAAATATATGAAATGTATCTTTTCACAGATGCAGATATATGGAATATAATACCTAAATATCTGTTTAATTACAGAAGAGAGAGCACAGAGATTTTAACAAATCAGAGAAACTGGAATCTTACTGAAAGACCCTGTTCTTACTGGAAATCTGGACTAGGCAGATGCTGCTGCATAAATGTATTAGCTGCCTGTATACGCTACAGGCTCTGCGATGGTCTGGAGGAGTAACAGCGTTGGTCAGGCTACAGACTTGATTAGAAGCCATCACTGAGTACCTGCAGCTTTGGCAGGTAGCAATGCCATACCGGTTCTGTATGGGCTGCAAGAGAGAGTTGAGACGCACCACAGCACATCGGCCAGTTCCGTTCTTGCCATAAATGCCATGGAAATTTATTTGCACAATTCCTGGCAAGCCCGCTCTTATTTGCAAAGCAAATCTGTACCGGCATTGCTGCTGGGGAGAGTGAGAACATGTGCAGGTGAAGAATTAGCCTCTCCATCCTTAACTGCATTTGATTAGACTTGCAGGAGTGACGTGCCTGGACCAACTACTCGCTAAACCCGAGCAGCTCAAACAGCAAGTCAACAGCTTCAGCTGTAGGCAAAAGCGGAGGAGAAGCAGCCCCGCATGGGGACGATGGATCAGAACTCTAAGCTAATACTGTCACAAGGTATCCCAGGGTTTGTCTGTTCTTACAACTATTTTGTAATGTGTAAGTTGCAAGGACATCCCAAATGCCGTTATTTAACGAAGCACATTGTGAGTACTCAAAGAAACAGAAAAAAGTATTTTCACAGTAAAAGAATGATAATATATGGCCAGATGATGGGTCAAATCAAAACACCGATCCTTACTTTTTAAGTGCAAATAATATGAAAGATTAAATTGATGATAGTGCTCAAATACAGCCGTGCTTTATTTTCAGATCGAAAGCATGTAAGATTTCTCCACCATAGAAACTGCAAGTAGAACACTTGTGAATTATGAAGGTCCTCCCTTTTTAAACAAATTTAGAAAATGTAATCATCCTTCACAGGTGAGATATTCTGTTTATTCTATGGAGAATCATTTCAGTCTAAATTAAACTCTTCAAATGGTTTTGATGATTGCTGCAATAAGGACACAACAGGGAAAAGATCTGGGAAGAGAATAACACGTTAGATGAATGGCTGACAGAAATATTTCTAGTATATGAAAAACACCAGGTTTTTTTTAACCAAATATCAGTATTATTTTTTCAAAGCACAAAACCTAATGCTGCTTACCTAAAAACTGATGCTAAGTGAAAATGCCAATCTGCACTCTCCTCTTTTATTATCCACAATAAGTACTTCAAAGATAAATAAAAGATATAGGTCATTTCAGCATTAAAACTAGTGGTACAAAGATGCCTTCTAGATACCAGACTCTTACAAAACTTCACCCATTCATCATTTAAAAATGAGGCTTTTTTGGGTGTCTGGACCTTGAATAACCAACAGTGAAAATGGCTTGTCTGTTAAAAATTTAAGACCTGCCATAGATTGCTTAGAATCTAAGCAACTCAGAATCTAAACTAGATTTTGGTAAGACAAGTAATGACAAAAGACCATTGAAAGAGCTTAAAAGCACAATACAAATCTT
The DNA here is from genome assembly GCA_025331215.1 of Actenoides lindsayi. Lineage (NCBI taxonomy): Eukaryota > Metazoa > Chordata > Aves > Coraciiformes > Alcedinidae > Actenoides > Actenoides lindsayi. The sequence continues at coordinate 28,661 of WTSP01007878.1, read as the reverse complement.
TGCAATTCTCTTTCTTCTGACCCTAACCTTAAACCTCAAAGACAGAAAGAACAAAACCAAATGGATGCCCATCAAAAACGCATGGAAAGGATCATTTCATGTGTTCTCCTCTTCCAAGCTGTCTCTAAATTCATACTTGTTTAATAGTGTGGTTAAGAACAAAACTGCCAGCAATGGGAAATTCTACTGTACAGTCACAGAACTACACCATTACTGAAAAACAGGTGCAAGATGTCCTACTACAGATTTGGGGGGATTGTAGTATGACATGCTTGCCAGTTCATGACTTAAATTATCTCAGCAACAAATATTTTTTAAGAAAAATCTCAAAAGAATAACCAGGAATATTGAAATTTAGGTGACTTAAAGCTCCAGGCTGCACCATTCACACTATTTAGCCTCCTCTGTAAGGAAGAAGTCTCACTGAAACCCAAGTGTTCTTGCTAGTGTAGTTGAAACGGGCACACTGACCAAGATCAGATACAGACATACAGGGTTTCTGCATGGCAATGCTCAGTCTGGTCCTGAGAACTTCGTCGCGTTTATAGACAAGATTTGAGGTTTACTGTACAGCACAGTCCTCCCTGTCCTCTTCATTACAGTAGGATAAAGGGGAACACAAGGTATGAGCCCACTGGCAGGCCCAAGGCAGAAAAGCTGAACTGCAGCTTAGGGTTACACCCTTAAGGCAAGAGAAGGAACTGAGGAGAAGGACCTGGGACCTTGCTCTTGCCAGTGGGTCAGTTTGCAGCATGGAGCTTTCGGAAGATAAGAGGTCCAACCTACATAAGGTTCATCGGTCTAAAGTTACCATTGTAGATAATTAGGCAATAAGAAGCTTATTATGTGATTGATTGAGTACCTCATAATTAAGGGCTTGTTCCAAAGCCTGTTTAAATCAACGGGAATCTTTCTATTGACTTCAAAGGGGCTTTTGATCAGGCCCTGACTACTTAGTCGGATACCTCTCTCCCCATGTCATAACTTAGCAGTTGCCATCAGGAGACGCTCAAACTGACAGTCTCATGGCTTAACCACAAAGGTGCTGGTGAGAGGACACTCATTTCAGGACATGTGCCCCCATTTTGTAACTTCAGCCAACTGCTGATCTCCAGTAGCTGGGACATCTACTTGGTCAGAAGAGAAAAACTGCATTGAAGTGACTCGAGGGAAGGGTAGTACCGAGAGACCGCTTGTGTTAACGGGGTCTAATTTGTGTTGATGAACATACACCACCATAGACTATTGGCACAGCATGCAGAATGTATGCACACATTTTATTAATCCAAACAAAAAAATTGAAGGAATGACAAAGTTCTATCTAGTACGCATAATGAATGTATTATTTCTACGCTTCCCTGATGATCCGGCAGTACCAGATGATAATCACTTGTACAATTGCATATTTCTGCATACATACAAATTCTGAAAATGGTACTGGTGGCCACACTGTAACTTGTCATTGACAGATATTGTGGAAATCCCCCTTATTTCATGGATCATTGATCCAATGTGTAAATCCTTCTTAGCTTGCAAGCCATTGACCAGATAAACCATAAGGGCTCCAAAGGGAAAGAGCCTTTCTGGTCTGTCAAGCAAATTCAGCAGTAGCACATGTACTTCAAATCCACATGCAAAAACTTCTTGGAAATTAGGGTCCTGATCCTGTAAATCCTTATGCCCGTAACCTATAAGTCATCCCAAGACAAGTCCAATACATTTATCAAGCACCCCGAGAAAAACAACATTGCACTATTCATGTTAAATGTTTGTTTCCAGAACCAAGACTTAATGTCTAGAAATAAATAAGCCTTTTAAGACTTTTGACTCAAAATAAATAAATACTATGTACTACACGAAACGGGAAAAAAAAGTAATTTTAAAAATTAATAAGTGGGAAAACCTGCATCCATATATACTGACTTTAAAATTTGGATACTCTCCTAACTTTCAAAACAGCTAATTGGACCTTCCCACCATCTTCAATACTATTAAAAATCACAGATTTTAAGCCAATTCTGCAAATTTACATCTATGATTCAGCAGCTGAATGCCCTTAAAAACATCTCCGCTAGTAATACAGACAATGTTCTTCTAATAATATTTTGCCTTTTAAGCATTTTGTCAGGTAACCTATATTTTCCTTAATTCCAGATCTGAGGCGAAAACAAATTCAAACTAGCGAAACACAAACGTCGTTTTCTGCGGCGCTGGCACACTGTTATTTTCCAGATCACCCGAACATGAGGTAACTATTATCGATTGTGAAAGCACAACAGGTGGGTCACATGAAAGGTCACATTAGTTTTGTTCACAGGGCCAAACAGAAGGTTTTCATTATCCTTAATAAAAACAGAAGCAAGTAATAAAATATATCATTGCAATATCTCTCCATTCATATGCAATAACCTCATACATTAGATCCTACCAGTTCCAAATGCTGCTGTTGGCTCCAGCAGCACGATTATTTTTGCGGTTGCTACTTATAAAAATAATATTATAAATCATAGTTTGACTTGCAAATTTCCACACTGTTCTTTTGAACCGCTTTTTGAAATGTTTTTCTGGACAAACCTCCTCAAAGCATGAGTTCACTTAGAAATATTAAGCACTTTAAATGGGCAATAAGGTGTCAAAGATTTTTAGTAATTCCTGTCATTAGTGTAATAGCAAATCATGGTACCTAGAAGAAGTTGGGTACCTTATTCAAATCCCAACAGTAAATTAGAGTACAGTCATAACTTGGACACGGTGCAAAAAAGTCAAAACATATTAGATCCTTTCACAACAGTCTTCAGGGCAAACTGGTTGACCAGCTCCATCGTGCTTGCAAGGCACACAAATTTACACACACACACATATCCATGCTCTCATCGGTGCACCAGCACCAACAACAAAGGTTGATAATTTCAAGTAAATATCACATTTTATTTCTGTCACTTAGATTTCTCGTACATATATCATGTATATGTTTCAAAACAAATTAAAGATGGTCTGTATTTCAAAGGACATCAGTCACTTTTAACATCTATTTCAGACAAAATGGCTAACAAATTTCTGTTTCTTTCCAGGTAAAAACATTTTAAAACTTAAATTTTACTTTATTGATTTCTAAATGACGCCTGAATGTTTCTAGGCTAAACGATAATGACTAAATTGACTTTTCTCTACAGCTTTTTCTAACTAAACTATTCTCCAATGCTTTCTTTTGCTGCTATGCATCCCCATCCCAGGATGAACGTACTGGATATTACACAGAATTGAAACCAAAAAGGATAAAATAAATTTGCCTTTGCCTAAAACATTATTTCCCCAAAGAACACGGGTTAGAGGCATCAGTAGCAACAGTCAGTGCCTTGCCCTTGATACTACACCAACAAAGAGGGGGCCTGCTCTTGAAAGCAGGAACTTGTTATCGGAAAGCAACAGGTGTTGTTGGAAACAGCAAACGTATGGAACAATGTACAGCTATCTGCCAACGCAAAATGCCCCTGCTAGAGGGACTTTCAAGCCTAGTTCCAAAAAACCGAGCTGCTTATCAGCCTGTCACCTAACTGTGCAAAGCTCATCTCGGGGCGTGTTGTGACTGCTGAGTGACTCGCATTCTTGCGGAGAGGCAGCCGCAGCAGATGCAGGGCCTCACTCCCCAGGGCCCCCCATTCCTACAAGTTTTAGGACAATGTGTTTCTTTTCAGAGCCTCGCAGACTATTTTGTCATGTGCTTCCTTAACAGGTTTAAAAATCTCTCTCACTACTTGAAAATACTAAGCTGCAACTTCACACTTTTTCACACCTTACTCCTTCCCCGCACAGCTCGCTGTGGTAATATTAAAAATCTTAGAAGATAAATCAGTAAATATATTTCCACGCTGGGGGAGGCAAGGGTGCCGAGGAGCTCCAGCATTTCTGGTGAGGAAAAGAGTCTCCTCAGTTACAGTATATCTGATACAGACACACACTGTGTGGTATTCTCCAGTTTACAGGGTATGCCAAAATCTTTATCTATAAACTTCTAAAGCAAAAGCAGTGGCAGATGAATAATTTAGACATGAAAAAAAGCATCCTGAAAGTATAGTTTGACCAAACAGAATGTGTTTTATTCTCTTTCTGCTTAAGTTAAAGATGCCAAGGAGTTCTTGGAATTATTCCAATCAATTTAGATAACCCAATTTGTATTTCACTCTTTGCTTACATTTCTATGCACGCTGTACTGACAACAGTTTCCAAAAAGAACTATAATTTAAAAAAATATATAAGTCTACTTGTCTCTGTGAACTTTAGAATAAATTAGTACTTTTGGACAAATTATCTAAAACCACAGTGATAATGTAATAAAAAGGATTTTTGTCTCTCATATCTCAGGGAAGCATAAAGATAATGAACCTAATCTAAAACGTGGTATGTAGCTGACATTTTGTAAAGAAAGCCTAGTGTAAAAAATAAAAACATAGGAGAAAAATTCTCAAAGTCAGTAACATGATTTATATGATTTACAAAAGGTCAGTCATTTCTGGACAATCTTTTGAAAGTTTTACAATGCAGCTATTTCTCCATCTCTCATGGTATTGGTGCACTAAATGGAATATTTCGTTTTCTCAGTGCTCATATCAAAGCATTATCTATGTTACAGTTAAAATGGGGGACCTACGTACAAATGGCTTATAATCAAGTATGGTCCCATCTGTACTAGAGACTGTTCCTCTACAAACCATGAATAATCAGATTTGGTTTAAGTGTAGGGTGAATTAAAGATAATGCTATGGAAAGACTGGCACCTATGGTAGCTGCTCCTAAAATGTAACTTGTAAAGCAGTTGAAACAGAAGCACCTAAAGAAAGACTCCTAAATTCCTGTTGTAGTCACCAAGTCAAAGATGGCTTGATTTTGAAAGGTGTTTGGCAAACATCTCTTCCTCCCTGATTCGAAGGGCACGCACCTTTCAGAAGCCGACCACATTCACTCTGAATGGTGTCAGTGTGAACTGGAATGCTAACTTTAGACATTCCTACTCATCATCCATGGGATCACTTCAGTAAGGCTTCCCTAACCAGCATTTGCAGCATATAATTGCTTTTTACCCGGATAACTTCCCTATCAGACAGACTCATTTCTGCTACCTGTGGCAGACTCATTTCTGCTACCTCTCCCAACCTTCCCTGTTTCCATACAGGAGTTTACACACCCCTGTACTTAGCATGTTTCCAATCTGACACAAACTGGTTTTTCTAGCTCAACTTCGAAACAAGCTGTTGTCTAACAACAAACCTCGGATTTCCACCTATATCACACACGCACGTGCCCACTCACGCACACATTTTCATGTACATGTACTAGATACCCCTTTCTAGGGAGAAAGATCAACTCCCTCCAAAACAACATGAAAACAGAAGACAGACACCTGTTGCATTCAGTCCTTCTGTAGTACATAAGATAGAGACTGAAGTGCTTTTGTATTGTTGGTATTTGTCTGTCCCACGTCACCCTGAGAGCTACAGGCATGAATAGCTAGTTTCATAAATAAACGTTATTTTTCATCTAACAAAAGAACTGGCAGTTTGGACTAAAATTTCAAAAAGGTCATGAAAATCTGGAAGAAAGCCAATACATTCTGCATTCAAAAATTGCAAAGCCCATCTCACAAATCTATCCTCCTCCCCCGCACTTCAGCGTTGTTCTTAGCTCTCGATTACATTTCGTCAATAGCACTGAAAGTCTATGCTAACACAACAACTTTCTCTGCCTGGAAGAGCCATCTACGAACAACGAGACCAAAGCAGAGACTTAAGCCTTTTGGATTTGACTCGTATGATTAACGTGTAGCGTCTGTAACCTTGACAGCGTTCATATGCTATTAATTAATTCCACTAATTCAGGTAGCATATGCATTGACTTGAGGAAATTTCAGACTTTGGTCAGTGTAAGAAATTATATTACATCCTGTGGATGATGAAAAAAAGGAAGGAAAAACCTTTGTACCTACCGAATTGAGCTGTTGTGATCTCAAATCAGTTGTTCTGCACGTACGGATATAATGACAGGAAAAAAAGTAATTATAATTAGGTGTCTATTTTGATTTTTCTCTTCATAGTATCCGTAGTGAATGTCATTTGATTTTAACAAACTATAAAGTCATTTCAGGCAGGCACTGTATATCCTTGCAGTTACCGGTCTACTTGGAGTCTCTATTTTATTTCAACAAAATTTTCATATGCAAGCATTTAAACATTTTTAAGGCTTAAAAAACCCCACTTAAACAGTATGGTGATAATCCAGAAAGGCGAACCGAAAAAATCACTGATCTGAGCAGTGCATTTAACAACTGTTTTCGAGGGATCTAAATAGAGAAAGATCTTTCAAAAGCAAAAAAAAAACCCTCACTACAGTTGAGTCATGAACCCAAAAAGAGTCTTATTTGACTTTAATGGGTCTCCATAACGTGCCTAAGGGCCTGGAACATATAAGGAGGACATTCATGAGGATCAAGTCCTTCATTTTCAGCAGATGTCTTTCTTGAAATTAAATTTCTATGACTAAGATGTCCAGTTTGCTGCTCTTACTTGCCTGGAAATTTTCACTAACATCAACTTCAGTGGCAGCAATAAAGCTACACTCACACTTTACCATTACCAAGAAACTGATAAATTTTTATCAGGGAATATTCACACCATATCACTTCAGATACCTGGCATAAATGTCTGAATGAGGAGCGAGGGCTTTCTGCACAGTTAGACTTGCACAGAATCGTAGGAGCAACATGAATAGGAGACACCCTCCACTCACTGTGTAAAAGAGGCTGAAGTCAGATAAACTGCACACACTACAGACAGAACATTTTCATTTGTGAGATAAATTTGTGAGGAGCCAAGATATCTCAGGTTAAATAAATGGAATATTTCTATAAAAAGAAAATCCAGAATACATGCACAGAGTTGAGGACATGTCTAAGAATTACACTTTGAGAGAAGCTAGTCTTGGAAGTTTTAGTAAGTTTTAAATACAGATTCTCATCATAGGATGTTCAGATTATTACCACTGGAGAAATAAGTTAGGTAAAGGAAATTAATTCAATACTGATGAAACAGATTGTGATAATAAATCGATCAACCTAAGGAATGTGTTCCCAGAGATAGCAGTAAAAGTCCAAATACTCCATGGAACTTTAAAAAATATACTAAAGGTGATAAGGAAAAGGTATTTTGGGACTGCAATTATAAAGAAATACTTATATTAATTGTTGTAGAATATTTTAATAACTTCCATTTGTTACAGTAGCACAAAAGGAAAAAAAAAAAAAGTTTAACAATAGTTTTGCAATAGTATCCAAATAGTATCAAAGTAGTACTCCATTTTATTGGCACTACAAACTACTTCCAATCTTGTATGCATACAAAATGTATTTGTGACCTGTACCAGGCTTTCTGCTAGCTATGTCAAGAAGTTAAACTAAAAGCTTCCAAGCTAGTAGCTCCAAAGTGAGAACTGGAGCTTCTTCAGTTGTCCAATTCTGTGCATTCTTCACAAGACCACAAAACTATAGCACAGTAGCCTGCAATTAATCCTTCTTTACATAGATCTGAAAATGAAAATTAAGATGACAGCACTACCCTCGTATCAAGGCCCATTGTCAACGCCACTATTTTATAAGTAGACACTGTTCATACTCAACTGTTTCAGAAACACAGCTTTAGAAGTTACACAGTTTATTTTTTTAAAAAAGCATTAATATGGCAAGATGTAAACTTATTTCCTATTTCCCTGCTCTGTTTGCTCAAGTTAAAGAATTTGCTTTTGTTTGCCTCTGCACCCTATCACAATCTATCCTTAAAATACATAATGTCCGATGTTTTCCTAATGCATGAGAGACTTGCAGGACAGTAATACTGTATCTTAGAGAGATGAAGTTACATTTATTGAAAAGTAAAAGTATTTCCAGTGTAGTTTTACTTCCCACCCCATCTTCAGTCTGATATCACCTTCATTTATTTTTCCACACCAAATCACTTCTTAACTGCTGTCTCTTTTTCTTTTACAGAGTTTCCAAGAGGCACAAGCACCAAATGAGCTGTTGAAACTGCTCTGAAGACTCAGACTCAAAATCTTACCAACTGAATGTCCACTGTCTTTTGACCTCACAGCAAGTAAGCTTCTACCTTATGTTTCCTGAATGACCAAATCTTTTTATATTAGAAATACTGAGCAGAGATTTGCAACCATCCTTTTTAAGTTTGCATCCTATAATGCTCTCTTTACTAAAGACACATTATCTGACTGGTGCATTTCCTTCTCTATTTGTCTGGCCTAATCTAACAAGAAAACAAAGCTGGCATACCGAGTGTTATTTTGCTCTCCCTGACTGCATGCTGCCTGTCCCAGTCCAAGAGGAAAAACAGCTAGACTGATCCTAACCTACTTTCCTCTACTACTTTTGCACATGGACACCAATTAAAATATCGAATCCATGAGTTACATAGGAGGTCTCTCATTCAACATTAATGACAGCTCCCCACCACACATTGCCTAAAAGTTAAAATGCATCTGTTTAAAAAAAACAAAATTAGTTTTTAGTACCAGCAAGCATGTTAATTGTAGTAAAATGAACAATACTGAAATTGTTTGAAGATTAAATTAAATTTAATGAAATTCATAAACAAACCCCTTTTAGAAAGTAACAACAGTTTTTTGAACATTAAAGAGAAGCTCATTATATCAAGACAAGTCCAATGTAAAAGACAACCTGACTTCAATCACTGCATATCTGCATGTTAATGAACTCGCCGTGTGCAGCAGGGACTGAAGGCAGTAAGTAATGGGAAGACTGTCTTAAAGCATACAGTACACTTAAAAAAAAATACACGCCACCTTTAATCAATGAAACACCTTTTCCTTCGTACCTTAATAGCAACTGAAATGATTTCAAACGTAACACAAAGGGAAGATGATACTTAGTAAAGGTTTCTTTAAGACATAACATTTCTTGCACATTCTTTCAGCATTCACATGCTGTCAGCATCACTGTGGCAAAGACTTTCAAGTTTCAGCAGACAGATACCGCCTAGTACAAAGTCTTTGTCATAATAATTTCATTGCAGCCCCCTGATCAAACATCTAGACAAATCTGAGACTGAAAAGTGAGAGCTAACCAGTGACCTTTGATTAGAACCACAAGCACCAGTTTTAATAAAATGCCTCATTCATTGCCTTTCGCTGCCAACAAGGAAGGTGTGTTTGAGCCTGAAAAATGTAGTCAATATACCATTTACACCCATATAATGATTCCTATTATTCACAGTTAGAATTTGTGACTGTAGCAAGTGAAACACAGACATCTTAAAATAGCTAAATGAAAACACACTGACAACATTCTACCTTTAAAATATATTCAGAAGCCTGCCTCTGCCTTTCTGTTGCTCGCTGCTGGCTTTCATGTCTTGCTGATCGCATTGTAATAGGGTTGGCTTTTTTCCCCCCACAAACTTCCATTTACACAATGTTTGGTTTGTTACTATTTCTCAAAACCTACGACTGTTGGCAAAGTCCAGTTTTAAGGGGCCTTTAAATTTGTACTTCACTGAAGTAACAGTGCCCCATTCAAATATACATTTATAAAGCTGCCTTTTTGTATATTACGCATGAATATTTATATACTACATTTTGCAAACCGAACTCATTTCTAGAACTGAACATCCTATCAAACTTTGAGGAAAGGTTGTAAAAAGACGTTGCAAACTGGAGCAGTTGTTCAACACACATTTTTGCTTAAAAATATCCAGGTTGCTTGTCTCTAATCCAGAGGTTCCAGGAAATACAATTAAAATCCATTTCACATATTAGTGCTTTAGCATATCAGGCAACAGGACAGAAAGGGGGTCTTATCACTTTATTTCCCACTTGAAAAGCAAAAGTCTTAAGCAGGGTAATAAATATTCAAATGACTTTGCACCACTGAGCTACCATATCAAGCTAATGATCTGTAGTCTGGAGCTCTATAAAAAGAGAGCTTACTGCCTGCCGTCACCTAGAGGTGTTGCTGTAAACACTGTGGGGGGATATTCTCCTCTCAGTGTGTGTGCGCAGAACTACACTTAATGTTGTTTTCAAGACAGAATATATTGCTGAGTCGTAAAACAGAAAGACAGGATGAAACAAATGCGGAAAAATGCAAGGACAAAATGAATAAAAAGAAAGTTTCTGAAGATTTAACTTCTTTCTTCACCGTGCTGTGAAGGAGTGGGTTTACATTTCAGGCCTCACTTGCACGGCCACAGATAAGACAGATACAGATGTTCAGTCATACATATGGTGAGAGCTCATGGCTAGTTAACTAAGAGCGAGCTGGGTGAACTCCACAGCCTGCCAGAGCCTGCTGCAATCTTGAATTCACTGTAACAGAACTCTTGATGCTATCAAGTGGTATGGGCCATTGCATAAGAAGAGAGCAGTCCCCTTCAGGCAGGAAGAAAACAGGAATAAACGACAGATTTGTTATCGACAGTCTGCATCCTCACTAGAGCATGGATCAAGCAGACATATGCTCCATCAAAAGCCATGGAGAAAAGGCAACTCCAAGTACATAAATAACTATTTCTAACTGCATATGCAATGGTATAAAAAAATCTTATCTTTATTATAAAATATTTCAGAAGAAGAAGAAATAGAGATGGTCTGCAATTAAAGCATAGGCCTGGAAATGAGCCATATCTTCCAAGTTCGAATTCTGGCTAGGACCCAAACCATCTTGAAACCTTCCTGCTTCAGTTTCCCAACTGGAAAGGTGAGAATAAACACACTTGCCTACAGTATTTCTCTCTCAAGAGTGGAGGATTAATTAAACAATGTACTAGTATCTTGTCCATTTAGAAACTCCAGTGTGCCATATCATCTCTCAAGAAAAACAGAAGACAAGTAGCAGTCATGCACGTTCCCTCTAACCTACCTTCACTCTCTAACCTGCAAGAGAGTTCAGACAGTTAGGTAGGTGATTTAGAGGAAAGGATAGACTAGAAGAAAACTGTATGGAAAAGGCACATAGAAGCAAAAGTAAAGCTTCTCCCAAGTCCATTTACTTTCTTCTGACTCTTACAAAAGCACCAACCTTCTTCTAAACCTGAAGGAACATGCCTATCATCAGAAACCCTCAGGTACCTCTCACCAAAGCCAACAGGCTTTTAAATGACAAGTAACCTAGAAATGGATAGCAAGGGAGGGTAAAACAATTTGTCTCTCTCCCAGCACAGTAACACAAGCCAGGCTTTTTGTGTCTCTGCTTTTTGCTCTCACAGATTGCATAGCAATCCCTGCTGGCCCGAAGACGACTGATGGTGCCTTCTTACCTAATGTATAGAGCAAGCAGGGTCTTGCCAGTTCTTTGGGCTTTTAAATCAGTTGGAAGAGGCAAAGTTCTGTTCAATTATGAAAATAATATATTATTAGATATCAACTTCTGGCCTATCATAATGCCATCAGGGTTGAACTACTCCAGTTTACTCAGCATCCATGCAAAGTGTAAGACCTGGGCCCGACACAATTTCTCCCATACCAGTATACAGCTAAAGATCCTGTTTGGCCTCAGTTCTGGAAGATGGTGTACATAGGCTTTTGCAACTTCCTTACAGGACCTGCCTAAAGTATCTCCAGTGTGCCTGACAGCTTCAAAAATGGGAACCCTTATATGGCCCTGCTCCATTGACTTTTCATTTCTGGCAGACAGCTCTGAAACACAACTGTCAGAAAGGAAAAGAGTCCTCAATCTTTGAATGCAAGATGTTCAGTAAGAATGAGAAGCTAAGACAGCTAGACTTCTGTAGCATCTGAATGACCAATTTCACAAAAAGCAAACAAACAAATAAACACACACACATATACATATATATATATAAAAGTTGAAGAGGAAGAGGGAAAAAGGACCCTTGTTACCCTTGTTATATTACCTCTGAAGGAGAATATCTCCCTGTTATCATTTTAATTGTAATTTGTAATGTTTGCTCATATTCCAGAGGACACCTTCTGAACTGTCCATGCACACAAGTATATCTCATGCACAGCATACATGCAAACACTTTACAACTACAGAATCAGGCTCACAGAATTTGATTGTTTACCCAAAGCCTAAATGACCCCTGAAAATGTAATACAGGTTTAACATCCTGATTCATTATGTATTTACCAATGCAAAACTGATTGTGTGAAAGAATAAACTCTATCACCTTCTACTGATGCTTTCATGATTATATTTGTACCTTTTCAACACACAACAAGAGATAAAGACAACTTCTCAGAAATATTTTAAGTACTGCAGAATTTAACAAAAGCCAGAAAAACCTAAAGCTCTCTATGTGAAGCTGCCAAGGGATACTGCTTATGTGCATATATACCACAGCTTTAATGACTTGGTACTTCTCATTTTCATTCTGTAACAAGAAAAGCTAGTGAAAGAATAACCTATCAGAAGTTTAGATTTCCTACTTTTTGTTACATGGGGTCCATGCAATCACAGAGTTTAACATATTTTAGATTTAGAATAGAATTACTCGTTGTTTCCTCTAGATAAATAAAAAATTGACTAATGTACATTTATATGCTAGACAATTTTTCAACCTTTCACTTGCAGACAACTAAATATAATTGTTGCTGTAAAACAATGTAACACTACTGTTTGTTTCTTTCCTGGAACTGCCTGGCCTTTCCACGGACATTGCCAGCAAAATGGAGCAAACCAGACTGTTAAGCATTAGCCCTAAGTTAGGTGGTAACATGATCTATTTAGTGGCACACTTATCAAGTCAGTTCTACTGCTGTTTATTTAAATAGAAATTGAAATATTAGCTGTTCAACAAACTCCAGGCATTCTATGAGGAAAATTGAGAGGACTCTAGACCTTCCTATAATGAATGAATTTTTGACAAGTCCTCCCTAAACAGTTTCCTATTCTGAAGCATAGTAACATCTGTAATAGTAACAAAAAAAAACCCTCCTCAAAACAACAACAACAAAAACCACCAAAAAACAAACAACCAAACCAAACCAAACACACACACACACACAAAAAAACCCCCACAACTAAACAAACCCCACCAAACAAACATAAGAAAGCTGCATTAAGAAAACATAGCCAGGATAGGTACAGTGCAGCTACACTGGCAAGCATCATTACTTCAATACAACAAAGTCCTTAGACTCTGTGACTATGGGTTAAAAGAAAGGATACTCTGTCCAAAATAATAAAATAGTCTAATGGATTCCTGACAGTACATACTGTCCACTAAAAATCTGTTTGGAAACAGGTTTACATCATAACTCAATGGAAGAAAGGAAAAGAAATCTACCTACAACCTCGTACTCTCAAGGGCATTAGAACTATTGATCAACAAATACTTCAGATACAGGAGCTAACCAGATTTTGTCATGTACCTTTATAATAGCTTAAAAAATTCGCTGCAAGACCCAGCACTACTACCCACATTTTTCTTTCTTTATGTATACATTCAAATGTTGTGATTTGAGATTATAGAGCCAGAGGATAATTTTGTATTCCACTGTTGCCACCTGTCAGTGAGCATTTCCTAAGGGCAGTTCCACGGTTCCCAGAGCTTCACACATCAGTATAAAGGGTTGAGTTTTCATTCTGAACTAGCTGCCTCTGAATGTTCAGTCATAAAGACTGTGATTTGCTGATAGGTGTGTTGCAATGTAGGAAAGCCAAAGGAGAAGTCAACCAATGTTATCTAAATAAACTGAAACAATTATGGCAGATCAAAGCTACTGTACAGCTAGTTTTGGTCAGTTAGTGTAGCACACACAGCATACTCTACTGCAATGTAAACTTCAGAATGGACCCTGCAAGCTTCTAGCGAACAGAAGAGCCCAAAATTAAAGAAATTATCTGTTTACCTGAGCAAGAATCTCAGAACCATACCTCTTCTTCATGGCCATATTAATAAATAAATAAATATATAATAAGAAATATAAATCCCTCTACAAAGTGAGAGGCACATCCCTTGTGCAATTTTTCTCATACCTGAAAGTAATTATTAAATATATAGCACAAATTATGCTGGTGTCTTGTTTATGACTAAACAGTACTGTTCAACCTCTTACTTTTGGGTTTGGTTGGGTTTTTTTCTGGAAAAGTATTACTCTATTGTACACATTTTCAATTTTAATAGATGATTCACTTGCTAGATACTAAATGGAACAAATGCCTTGGTAACGTAATCAAAAATATGCAGACATGTGTTTCCAAAATTAATTTTGATATTTCCTGTCACTGAACTTGCCTCATCAGAGCATAATAGTAATTTTATAGTTGTAGCAATGCTGATTTCACCACATAAGAATCTACAGGAACATTTCAGTTGCGCATGCTCAAGAATGATTTTTTTGTCCTGAAGAGCTACCCAGGCAGTTCGCTTCCAATTCCTATCATCTTCCCTTTCAGTCAGACAGGACGCGGACTCCGAACTGCCAAAGAACAATAGTTGAAATTGCAGCCTATGCAGCCACAGTTTCTCTCTCGCAGAAAGATGCAAGTCTCAGAAATCACTATTATGCATTTGCTTGCCTTTTAAATTGCTTTCTTGCTATTTAAAATGTGTACCTCGATCCTTTGAAGCAATTAGGCAATCTATAAAATAAAAAAATTCGGGCTATCACAATTATTATTCAAGGTTTAACGTACGTATGCACTGCAGGGGCTATACTGAACATTCATTTTATAAAAAAGCCCTTTTCCTCCTGTTTCACACAACTTTTTTCAGAAAATTAGCAGTTGCACAAAAATGTTAACATATGGCAGGATTTTTGGAACCGCTGTACAAATTAAAGGCAATAAAAATTGCCTCGGACAAGAAAGGACAAATAGGCCAAACCAAATAATTATTCTTGCAGTTTTCTTTAACCACTAACTCCATTTTATATGCAGTTTCTGATCTCTCATATTAAATCTGATCATATATATTTAATTCCATTCTTAAAAATTTCAGTAGACAACTTCAGTGCTAACCTACAACTGCCCTGTCAGAAAATCTTTGATGTCACAGCATAATAGCTCCTGAAAGAACAGCACTAATACTTAATGTAACATGAAACCAGGGCCCTGCAGTGGGGCTGTCTGCTGTCAGGAACAAACAGTTTCACCGCTCTTCCCCAGAAGTGACAAGATTGAGAACTAACAGGGCAGCACCTCCTCGGTGCTACAGGAGATCGGTGCACCAGGGTCACTGGAAATCCAATTTCATCATTTTAAATATATCACCATTACTAAAAAAACCTAAATAAAAATGCCCAGCCTTGCAGCCATAGTTCATCTGAGATGTTCTCTTCATCTGTTGTAAATACAACTGTTCTGATGCAAAGATTAATTACTCCTATGAGGCAAATAAAACAGGAATCTGTGTTTATGTGGAATTTCTTTACATTTTATGCTTGTAAACAAAGATACTTGTGTCGCCTGATGCATCCTAAATTCTTTTCCAAAATTTGTTATTTTGCTTGCTGTGACCTTTGGGTCTCTTCTGTTTTGAGTTGAAATTTTAAGGTAAAAATTATTGCTAGATGGCCTTCAGCAGAAAACATAAGATACGTTTCTCCATTGCCAACACAGGTGATTACAGGCCTGCCTGTGAACTTATTATTGGACTTTTAACTAATGAAAACCAGAGCATCCAACAGAAAGCACTGGAAAGATCAGATCCTAAAATCTTGCACGGCCCCTGTTCTGAATGGTACTGAATGTCACTTGCTCAGTGACCCTTTCCATGGAACTAAAGGCTCCCATGGGAGGTACAAGATACTGACAGAATCAGGCCCCATATGTCTCTGCTTTGCACTCCGTATTTTTACCTCTTTAGAAACATTTTTAAGATTCACATGTAACATTGCTTTAGGTCAAAATATATTATTACACATCAGAGTATCAAGCTTCCACGGAAATCAACTCCATTGCTGGATTTATTTTCTCTCTTGGAAAGCTGACTAGTCTATTTTATAAACTAGCAATAGCTGTATTTTTAAAGTTTATAAAACCTGGCCTCTGGCTAACTTGTAAACATAGGATACATTATCCTTTTGTTTGTAAAGCTTAATCCTACAACTGTCAAGCTGAATAAACCTTTAGAATAATAGTAAAAATACAAAACAAAACAGTCACCATTAACAGAAAATTGAACTCAGATTGAGATAAAAACATCAGTGGCACAATTTTTATGTTACTTGGTAGCAGACATAGAAATGGGAACATTTTTACCATTCAGATTTCTCAAGAGCATTCTTGGACCAGCTAATTTTGAAAGTCATGAAGTGATAAAGGTTTTTGAGAGGTATCTATGCTTCAGCAGTCTCCTTCAATGAAACTCTGGTAAGTTGGCAAAAAAAAATAAATTTTAGCGTTTTAATCATGTAGGACCTTACTGACACTGAACTGGAAATGAGATTATTCTTGTGGATTCAGAGCACATATCCATACAGCAGCATTACAATCTACCTGCTCATGTATTTGCAATGCTTAGCATTTATTCCCAGAACGTACTGAAATCGATACCCAAGGTACAAACACTGTGTTTGAGACATTCTTTACACCTTGTAGTCTTAAGCAGATTACGCAAGAGGAAAGAAGGGTACTGTGCATAAAGCTACATGTTTGTAATCACAGTCTGTGGCAGCATCAAAACAATAGATTGTGCCAAGTTCTCCTACCTCCCCGTTCAGCACCCTGAGTACTGGCTCCCTCTGCTCCCTTAGCTACATGAGAGGCGTGTATTGTTCCTCCTCTTACGAATGCAACTAGAACTTACTGTCCCTTCACTTAGACATTACATGGTTTGAGCTGTGGTTTCAACTAACTCCCTTTGCCACACAGTGACATTACTTTTGAAGCCTTCAGTCATTTACTGCACCTCAGCTGAGAGGCGGGAAAGAAGAGCTAAACGTATGATTTCTTCTGTCCCTCCAGCTAGACATGCAACAACATGCCTGTCTACACTCTAATCTAGGCTATATATATACACTTTACCTCAGCTATTTTAAAGATGAAGCATAAAAAGAAAGACAAACAGTCAAGATTTAAGTTAGCACTTAACTGCACCCCTATTCCATCTTGGTGGGAGAAGCAAAACCTCTTCAGAGACAACGGAATTCTCTTTCCTCACAGATTTGAAAAGGCCAAGGTTTGTTCCTGCTGAGGAGAAACTGCATCCATTTCCTCTGCCTGAGTCAGATAGGATTTTCCCTAGGGTTTTTTGTTTGGTTTGTTGTGGTTTTTTAATTCAGCTTGCTCAGTTGATCCTTTATGATGCTTGGTCATGAATTTAGAGAGAATAATGGACAAATACATGGGTAGAAATTTAAAAATATAATTGGGAATAATCGTAAAATAACAGAAAGAGATTCTCTGGCTTCTGAAATTCTAACACCATTGAGGTAGTGCCAAGACTATGCTTTGAAGCAGAACAGGTGAGAGGAGGAAGAAAACAATTAGAACCATTACCTTACGTGGCCAAGACATTTTGAGTCAAGACCAAATATCTGACAGAAATGCCTAGAGATCTCAGTTCAGATAAAGCCCACTGCTAATTATTGCCTGAAGAACACACTTTCAGAATGAGAAAAAAAAGCTGTTAGAAAGCAGAGAGAACTTGGAAACAGAAAAAAGTTGTTATAAACAAATATAACATCATCAGAACTTGATATACTAATTGTAGATAGACGTCATTAATTTCTGCAGATTAAACAACATAGTTCTAAGCCAGGGGAGAAATATAATCTGGGTCAAACATTGGTCTCCTGATTAAAAATCTTAGCAATTTCATATTAAACATAAGTTGATTATAAAGAACATATTTATTTAGCATCAGTGCTTATGTAAAATGAGCCATTCCCTCTAGAGATTATCCACAGCCTCCTAGACAAAACAAGCCCCAGAAGTTTTTAATCCTGACCATGCTGTGGGCTGACCATTAAACAAAGGAACAGGTCAGTGAGGAAATTCATAAACAAAAAAAAATATATAAGCCATCACTAGTGAATAAGGATTCAGTCCTCCAATGTGCTAAGCACACTGGCTCCAATCCAATAAAGTACTTAACTACATGCTGAATTTTAAGCACATACATAGTCTCATTGCCACTGAGACTATTCACAGGCTTTAAAACTCATCATGTGCTTATATAGTCTGTTGAACTAGGACCAGAGCACTTGTTATCTTCCAGAACTTGAACCCTGAGTGTTATCAGCTGGAGCTGAAAGAGCTCAAGCAAATGAATTTTCTACCTGCCTTAGTCAATAACTCTGAACTTTATTCTGAAGATAGGAACCATTCAGAGATGATGAGTTCAGACTACCCTTCTTCCACAACTACAAGTAGAGTGAGGGCTCAGACATTCCTGCAGTCCACTGCAGCCGGTTTTTTCCGTTGGGGCATCAGAAAAAAAAAAAATATTTCCCTTGGGCCTAGAAAAAGGACCAAAGCTCATCAGCCCCTCTGGCTGAGAAAAAAAGCATGTGCTGCTGAGTTCGTTTGTAAGAATTGTTGCCTGAATTATTTGGAATAAATGCCAACTACCCAATTCATCATTGCTATTTATTTCAATAAAAAAATTGTGATAAGAGGCAAACTGCTCTTCACACATCTGATCATATTCATTATAGCACCAACACCAGAGAACGGGCAGCCTGTGGCTGTCAATGACTCCTGGCAAATGAGAATCTCTTACTCAGTGATTGCCTTTACCACAGCTCTGGAATTCACTACAAGGAGACTGAGGCCAAGTGTGACCTATGGAAACTGGTGTGACACCAAGCGTGCTTTCAGACAAGGAGAACAGCAGAAGAGCAAAATGCAAATAAATGAGTTCCTCACATCAAACAACGGCTAATGTTACACAGCCTTTTATCTGTGTGCAAAAGCAGTTGCTTGGTTTATGTTCTGCCTGGGTTTTTTTTTTAATTTCAGGATCCTATTCATTGCAAAAAACCTGATGCACCAAATATTTTTTAAACACAAGTAAAGGCCTTTTATTAGAATCTGCATTTTAAAAAAGCTTAGTAAGATGCTGACACATTAATCAAGTGAAAATTTACACAGAGAAACATAAAGGGAATAGAAAGAACCACATGCACCTTCATGTCTGCAACAAAATTCAAAACAAGTTGTGAAAGACTATTTTGTGTAGTGGCTGCTGTGCCTCATTTGGACAATTATTTTACACTGTGGCATAGAATCAAAACAGTGAACACGAATAATCAGTAATAGAGTGACCCTAAGATTCTTGGACAGTCAACTGCCACAATCTAGTAGCTTTAAACAGAATATTGCTATGGGGAGCCATGGTTTACAGCATTTATCAAGAAACAGAGCCGACAGGCACCGTGGCGTATTTTTACATGCTCAGGAATTCCAATCAAGCCACAGTAATAGATGATCCTACTAACCCTGGACATCCTTAGGAGAAACATTGAGGATATTGAGATGCTTCCCTGGGAAGTTCAGTGGCTCAATGCTTTTTATAACAAAGCTTTATATTTCTTGTATTTTCGGCCTGGCTCTCCATTTGTTACCTCTACACCACCACTAGCCAGCTGCGGGCCAGCCTGCACCACAGTTAATGCAACATGGTGTACTGGGCCCCGTCCAGCCTAACAGGAACAACTGGAAGACTGCAGGCCATGCTCTACTTCTTCTAAAAGAACTGTCTATCATGACAAGTCCAAAAGTACAAGAACCACACAGCTGTCCAGAAAGCTGAGAACAGAGGAAAACTATTTTTCCCTTTCACATAACACAATATTCCCAGTTCTGGAGGTTATACATCCCAGTTATCAACAGCTGTTCAGTCATTACTCCCACTCTAAGCTCGATTAATATTCCATTTGATTGTGAGCGACAGAAATGCTGATTCTGGGATCTCATTCTCAGTTTCTTGAAAAATGGAAGAGTATAGGTGAAGAACAAGAATAAAGTCATTAAGTATGCCTTGAAAGGCTGCATCCACTAATGCTGATCTGCCCCCACACATCCTAGTTTTTTCTTTTTGCTTTTCACCGTTATCCCACTTTCTTCCTTTGCCCCCTCTCATTTCCTCTCATTCACGTATTTTCCCTGCCTTCCCATCCACAGAAACTACTTCAGGTTCTAAAGCATCTATTTAATTTCTGCTTTGCTTTTAGCTAGTCTCAAACCTTCATGGCTAGCAAGATCAAAAAGCTACAATTCTTCCACTCACAATTATTTTAAAGACATAAAATACAATTTCATTTCACATTCACCATTCAGAGAAGAAATTGTTGTGCAAGGGTATTAGGATTACTAATTTACACTGATAACTCAGAATCCGTAAAGCCTTTCAACAATATTTGCTATGAATCAGCAGTTAGAAGGATCAGTAAAAGAAAAAATGTTTTAGATTCATGCTAAGTATTTATTGACTGTTCACATAAATAATTATGTACACATACAAAACTTACTAAATAATACAAACCCAATCAAACTGATCCACTCAAACCTTCCCCAGAAGCCTACATTTTCTTAGACAGCAAGGACAGATAACTCGTGTCCCAAAGTATTTGTTGTGAAAAACTTGATGAGCAACAGAAAAGGAATATGTAGTTCAGTCTTGAATTCGTTGAAGAATAAAGGGGACTTTTTTGACCACTGCATCTTCTTAAAAAGACAGCATTACACCATCTATATAGAGAAGTTTTAATAATTTAAATTTATCAATCTATTCCCAAATACTGACTACAGATACTCTCTATGCATGTTCAACAGCAATAAGAGCTTTAGAGTTACTATGCAGTTCAACATTCACTTTTCCCTCTCATCTTTGTCCTTTCCCATGCCTTCCCTTCCTCTTCTCCCTTTGTTTTTTCATCCCTTCTTTTCTCTCACACACGTTCAAGGCAGCCCAATTCAGCACACTGTGGAATCAGCAGAGACCAGCAACAGCTGCTGTTCCAGCTACAACAGCGAGTGGATTGATAAAAAAAATTCAAGGGACAGCTTTAAAGTTTGGGAGAGCTGTTTAAACTGAATATGTAATAACTCTACTGAGAATTTGGACTTTAGCTACAGTCAATGGTGGTGCTTCATTACCTGCTTGTGGGAATGCCACTTCTCTGTGATGAGGTCACAGCCTCCTGGCGATAAATTCCATATCTGCCGTGTAGCCCGGTCAGCTGAAAACAAACTAGCAGATGCCATGCTGATTTGCATCTAGTTGCTATTGATGCTAAAGAAACAATATGTGAAAGACAGGAAGTGTCATGGGGGAGCCACGCTTAGACAGCATCAGGGGAAACGAGCCTTCACCTTCTTCAGCTAATCATCCCATGCTGAATTACTGAAACAGAAAGTCTTCCACAAGAAGAAAGCAGTAATCAAAACCAATTTGGGGATGGATTTGTCTCTTACTAGTTTATTTGTTATCTTGGGCATTTCTGTGCCACTTTGGGGAACAAAAAAGGTAAGAACCAGTAGAAGTAGAATCAGCAACAGCTTATGCCTTGAAGTTTTCACTTTTATAAGAAATCTCCCTTACAGATGATTCAGCAAAACTGTTCCTTTTGCCTTCGGTCTCATACACTCACATAATGAAAACTGAATCAACCTGTCCAAGGGAGGACTTCATAAATCAGAAGCTCCAGCTAATCCTCATCTTTAGGTCCTTTACCTACCTTCCCTCTCTGATCCACACTTTTTCTTTCCCTGAGAAGCCTATATATAACACCCACAACATTCAAAGTCTTTCACTTTTACACCAACATCTTGACTTTGGGCCTGTCATTTTATCCCATTCCATCACAGAGGGTTGTAGAATGGTGTTTTCAAATCAGCTGTTAGTAGACACACCCATGCACCCCATAGAAGGCATGGCAGTCTAACTACACTAAAATAGACACTGTGTAGCTCTGCTACCATCACTAATTAGAGTTTTTATTATGTTCTTAAAATAAACATTACAGATTGAATCATTATTGTTTAGAGCCTATGGTGAAGATTAAAATAATGAGAGTTTTCACTGACTGAGGAAATAAAGGAATCACAAGGAAAGGCTGTGTACACAAGCAAGGAAAGAAAGGAAAACTTCTCCAGCTTTCACCAAGGGCTGAGGGAAGATCTGCAAAACAGGGAGCAAAGGCCTGCTTAACTGCTTGCATACTCAGCAGACATGGTCCCTTGGAGTCTAGGTTGAGCACTGACTTGGCTCTACCGTGTCTACAGGAGTTCATACACAGAGGCAGCAAAGGGTGAAAAGTCAGAGGGGTGGTTGCATCCGGTGGGGGCTACCTGAAACTCACCATCCCTCAGGAGCACCATACCTGTGGTGCAGAAGCCCAAAGGCATGATAATGCATAAGCTAATATATCCCCAACCTGTGTAAGTCATTCTTGAAGAATGAAGGGAGCCTGTGATTTATTTACCTGCAGCGACAATATAGCTTTGAAGTAGAAAGGCTAATAGCATCTGCTCTTCAAGTCCAAAGTAGCCAGATGCCAGAATGGCCAATATTAGCACAGTCTTTCACCTTAAGGCAGCAAAGTGATTGCTCACTCAGTATTTTAAATCTAGGCAGATCTTCTAGCACAGGAACATTCCTTTTTTCTCTAGCAGGTATGCTGACAGATTTGTAACTTGGGGTATTCTAAGAGTGATCAAAATACATAAATAACACCACTAAGAAGAGTACAAAAGATCTCTTGTACTACTGCTAAGCAGAAATGAGAATTATATTTTACCTATTCACTCACTACACTTCTCTAAACTTACTCCTCACAGCCTGTGTAGCCATCAGCCCATCTCAACACCAGTTAACTACCTTCCAGCTCATGAAATCAAGATGAAAAGCTGATCATATGGAATTTGTTTTGAAATAAAGTAAAAGGTTCCACTCTTACTTTCAAAGAGAAATACCACAGGTAACGTAATTTCAATGGGGAAAGAACAGGTAGGATAATGGGAACTAGAGCCTACAGAAGGCAATCAGAAAGCACAAAAGTGTTTTCCTAGAATTCATTTTGACCTTTTGGACAAGCTGTGAGAATAGATATAGTTAGAAGAATGTAAGAACATATGCATGCAAACCAGAGGTGAATACAGAATCTCAAGTGTAGACACTACCATAACAAAAATATTACAAAAAATATGTTGAAACATGTCTACTTTGGGATATAAAAAAATGTCCTGTGCACATCCACATATACTTGCACTGAATGTTGAATAAAGTACGCTCTTACTTTAATGGCCTATATGAATCCATCAGCAGAAGAAAAACATGAAATGGTCTGGAAAGGTGTTACTTAAAGAAAAAAAAAAAAAGAAGGAAAAAACAAACAAACAAAAAAACCACAGTACAGCCACAGCCTCTACCATTATAGAAGTCAGAAGTCAGAATCCCCCCACACTACATATACTCTACCATGAGAGCCACTGGAAGGTTAGCTATGGAGAGACAGTTGATCCAACACATACTTTACATGTTAATTCCTGTTAATGTCATCCTAAAGACATAAGCAACATCATGCAGATGAACCTGATTCCACTCTAACTGAAAGTAAGTTATTTTCTACAGGAATCCAATGCAAACACGGCCTTCACATGCAACCTCCCTCCCAAGTCAGTCACAGACAGGTCTTGCCACTGAACCCATAAGGAAATGCATCATGACCTACAGAATGAACTTGTGGCTAGAGTAAAATGTCACCCTTCCACTTAAGTAAATGGAGTTACACTGGTTTATGCCAACAGAGAATCTGTCAAGTATCAAATTCTATCAAAGTATTCACCTGGAAGAGCTAAACATTCAAATAGCATATTTATTAAATTATTCAAAGTGTTAATTCTAATAATGATAAGTCAGTCAGTCACATGGCACCCCTCTTACCCAGAAAGCTCAAAAACCGTCATTCATTATCTAGTTTCACCTACTACTTTCTTAGCTGGATTTGGCACTTCTGAAGTAAAGTGCTGCAAGTGTCCTTAGCACACTATTCTACTGCATTTAGGAAAGGAAGCGAGGATTAACTGAGCCAGTTAAAACTATAAGAAGAATGTAGATGGGCAGCTATATCCTATCTTAGCTGGAATTAGGCCATGGCATTGAGGTTAACCCCCCTACTTGTGCAAAAATACCACGGGTTTTTACTAACCACAAACGGTCAGGAGCTCACTTTAACAAGCTCATCCACGACAACAATACAGATGTAAAGAGCATGCAGAGCAATCTCTGAAAGTGTGATATCCTAGCTCAAAATACGTACTCATACACCAAGTGAAATCTCAAAACTAGACAAAAATGAAGTGAGATTGCAAGATTGCCATAATACGATACTTTACTAGTACAAACATCTGTTTAAACATGAAGACTTCCTAAAAGTTTCATCTCAATAGTTTTGGAGCGTTAATGGATAGAGCCTCTGTAGAGCTCTATCTCTGAGTGATGAGGAAATCTGCAGCACTCCGTGCCTCCTCCGCACTGGGACACTGACCAATACAGTTTATGAAGTAAACAATTCAAAAGCAGCCCTTCCGGAACAGCTCCTCAGCAGGGCAATCCAGTCAGGAACGAACGTCACATTTATTCCAGAAAAGAGTATCCAGATAGGGAGCGCCCCGCAGTATTTTATGTCAATTTTCCCACATCAGCAGGTCCTTGAGTAATGTATTAATTCCCCTTATGTTGTGTAACAGTTAGCTGGATTTAGTAAATACATACTGTTTCGTTAAAAATATTATGTACTAGCATATGTATTTAATTTGCCTTAAAGTCTGGTATGTAAGAAATCACACCATCTTCAATAAATCTAAAAAGAATAGTAGCATTTTTGTTTCTAATACAAGACATTTCAAGCAAGTAGTAAAATTTCAGTGGTATGTGGAAGGGGTCTCAGAGAAACACACAAAAAAATACGACTATAAACAAGCCATCATTCTGGTAAGAGGAAATACAAACAACCAGAATAAAAATAGTTGATGCACAAAAGCCATAATGAGGGGGTTGCTCAAAAAATAACTTCTACTTTGAATGGTTTGGATGAAATACAAATTATCCACAGAAAAGTGTGGACTGGCATAAATGTTTGTACAAAATTATAAGTATATTTCTAGAAGTATGCAAGAGACAACCGCCTGCATGCTGCACAAGGTCCCAACAACGCTCTGCGTAAGTGCTAGTGCACAGAGTCCAAACCACTGCATTTTAATTACTATGCAGCCTCAGATATATTGCCTTTGATATGGAAATGTTCTTGTTCTCTCATCTTCACATACGGTCTCATGCACAGAAATCTTTATCTGATTCATAAAAAATAAACTAGAATCCAATCTCAACACCTGACCTCGGTGCTTAGAAGTTTTTTACTAAGCATGGTGTCACTATAAAAAGAATGGGTAATATTGGTGTAAAGTTAGATATTTGGAGCAACGATATGAAGGATTTGCAGTTAGGAATGAAATCAATACTGCACCTCTGAGGTTTTAGAGTTTCCTGATGCCTTATGTCAGTCTACCAGCGACTGGAAAAACAATTGTCTGTACACCTTTCTGTCTAGCTCAAGAAGAAAGAAAAAAAATATTTAAATTACATCTGTCTTACTACCGATAGAAAAGATGCAACCTAGCCACTTGCTGTATGAAATAGGTTTTGAAACCCATTAAATCACTAACATCAAACTTTATGGCTTTTTTCTTTTTTTTTTTAATTTGTACATAATATTTTTGTGCGTATTTTAAATGTATGCACTCCAAACTTCATACTGGAAGAAGAATGTTTCCCGAGGTTTATGTTATCAAGCAGATAAAACAAGCGTAAAAACCACTTAAAATACAAACCCAGTAATTTTCTTTATGTTACATGAATATGCTGTCTGTAAGAAGGCTAAAAATTTTGCTTTGACAAATTCTGCTAGTTACTCAGAAAAAAACATGAAATACTCAGACCTATTTAGATAATTCTCCTAGCTCTATAGAATTACATTCTCTTTTTATAAAGAATATGATCTTTGTAACCTCTCTATCAAAGATAATGACCCATCTGTGAATCATTTTGTTGCAGGTTATCTGTTTTTTATCACTTCTAGTACCTGTCTGTCCCTGATATGATACCCTTAAACACATTAACTTGATGGAATGTTTTGCCTGACTTCAAAAAAACATCAGTTGATATTTATTCTCCACTACAAATGAATGACTCTGATTAACCTAGTTTACCAATACATCTAATTTTATATTACTCTTTCCAATTCACAAGGCTCAAGAAATATTTGATTAAATTAATTTCCAAGCAATGATTTTCAGACTTGGAATACTGTTTTCTTTCTTGTTAATTTAAGGAGACGAAACAGTAAACATAAAACTGATAGGAGTATTTTAAAATATACAAGAGGAGGAAAGAAATGTCTATGTACTGATTCTTGTTTCTTTAAGAGAAAATCCATTTTTCAGGTTCCTGTTGTACTAATTGAAAGAGAATTATTTAAAACTTCAGTGAATACTTGAATATACGATGGATAGCGTAGCTGTTTCACCAACGCCAAAGAACTCTAGACTTTCTGCAAGACAGTAAACTAAAATCGGCAGAAAATCTTTTATGATGATGTCACAAATATTTGTTGTTGCCTCAGAACAATGTTTTAAAAGAACACCTATTTCTGTGCTGAAGAGGCTTTGGGAACATGCAATTATGCAGTTTTATCACGGTAGAAATCGGCTGCTTTCCAGCAAATACGTCTATCAGAGCTCTCCCTTCTGCGCAGAACTACAGCGAAATAACATGTATTTCATACAGACATGACACCGGTCCAGTACACAACCTTACTAATGATAGGATTTTACTATATTTTTTTGTTTTCACAATATGGTGCCATGGCCTGTAATGATACATCAATAAATACTGTGGGAGAATTGTGTGTCTAAAAAAAATGTTGACTAGCTCATAGAAAATAAAAGGAAATTCAGTTTCTGCGGTTTGGTAACCAGTTCCCTAAAGTCCCCATTCTCGATGCTCTACCTAAGGAAAAAATAGAAAATGGTGTAAATAAAAATTACACTGAAAAAGACTAATAGAATTGGCTTATTAAGACATGAACTTGAAACGTGCACCTTTGTGATTTGCTGCTACTTGATGAATAAGCTCTATATGAACTACCGAATACATCATAAAGCAGGTTCTGACATCATGCAGATATGTTTCAAAGTTCTGTCTCTGTGATTTACTATATTAACCGAAATGTTTTAAAAATATGTCATTGTATCACTTCAGTTGATGTAGCTTATATATACTCAAACACCCCTATTTACATAACTTTTAAAAGGTTAGTCACTACACACAGTCTTTGCCAAACCAGCCCACTGATCTTTAAAGTCACAATGGAAAAAGAAATATACATCACCCCATTGTATGGTGTATAAAGAAAAGTGCATCGCAGCTTCTCTTTCCCAAATAATTTTTGCTCCATTAAATAAATAAATAAATTGACAGAAGCCTTTTAAGTGTGATCTATACACTTTTAAGGGGAAAATCAAACCAAGTGTAAAAGATTAATGGATATGCTTCCTAAAGTGGTATCTCCCAAGGTGATTACAGTCTTTACCAGATGTAAGGTCATGCCTAGAGAAATTTTTTAATGCCCACTAGGAAAAAAATTATTTGTTTCTACTATCATCATGCAAAGTTCTGGCCTTTATTACCACAAGATATTCCAAGGGCTCTAGGAACTGCACATACACATGGATACTTTTGACTAAAAATACGATCAAAGATGAAAATCATATCCAAAGGGATTTTTTTTTTTCCCAGTGAGCAAAAGAAGTTCAGCTAGAAGTGACCACAAACAGTTGTTGGCCACATATTAAAAACCACTGGCTAGGGAACAAGCAGTGGCACTTCCCACTTGTGAACAAAATCAAATTGACAAGCGAAGGCAACTAATTTTGGACATCCGTTATTATTTTCCACAGGCCAGGCACTAGCAGCCTTACAAAGGGAACTGACACGCTCCACTTTGTTACTCTTCTTGTTTTAAGCAACGTGCAAACGTTAAGAGGGAAAAACTGAGGCAGTGTTACGTAAGTTCAGCAGAGAATCAATGTGAAGGAAGCGACAGCCATCTGTCTCACCCCCTTCATCCTATGTGTTGTGCACATGGCACTAGTTTGCGCCCTATGGTCTAGCAGAAAAGGGAGCTAAGTGAGCTTTGAAGCAGCCCAGCGAAGTCTCACAGCAGTACTGAAACAGACTACTGAACTGCACGGAAGAGAGAGAAAATAATGCATTTAGCAGAGGATGCAAGACTGCAGACCAAAGGGCCTATTACATTCTCATCGCTGAATGAATTAAAGTTCTAGGAGGAGAGGCCGGAGAAATCCGAGCGAGCGAAACAAAAAGTATGACAGGAGACAAGGAGCCAGGAACCGTAATGCCGGGGCAAGGCGGGGAGGCACCGCCGGCCGGCGCTCACGGCCCAGCGTCCCGGGGAGGAGCAGGGTCCGCCGGCCGCCGCTTCCCCGCGGGGCTCCGGCCGCCCCCGCCCGCCGCGGGGGCGGGAGCCCTTCCGACGGCCGCCACGGCTCCGCGGGGCGCGGAAGGGCTCCGCGGGGCGCGGCGCCTGTTGCGCTCGGAGGAGAGCGGAGGTTGGGGAAGGGGCGGGGGGGGGGGGGGGGGGGGGGGGGGCCGCGG